>BQNB010081017.1:0-29752 GCA_026074375.1 Tanacetum coccineum
TTTTTTATGTTAAAATCCATAAAGTTTGTGTTTTAAAGGTTCCCCTAGTCTTAGAATAGCAAGAAGTACAAGTGAATTCAAGTAAAAACGTCCAAAATTGTGTTTTTAAGTGATTTGAAGTGTTTGAAGATGACTTTTTATATACATTGTTTGAATTTGACGATTTATACGTATTGAATTCAATGATTTATAAGTTGTTGAATTTGGTGATTTATACGTGTTTAATTCCGGCGATTTATACGTATTGAATTTGGCGATTAATACGTTGTTGAATTCGACAATTTATACGTGTTTGATTCTGGCGATTTATACGTGTTGAATTCGGCGATTTATACGTTTGGGTTTACGACGATTTATACGTGTGTAGTTTCGGCGATTTATACGTGTGTCAAAGTCGGCGATTTATACGCTTTTTGGATTCGGTGATTTATACGTGTGTATATCCAACGATTTATACGTGTTTCAAATCCAGCGATTTATACGTGTTTTGAATCCAGCGATTTATATGTGAGTGAAATCCAGCGATTTATACGTCTTAAAAATCCAATGATTTATACGTCACCAAATCCAACGATTTATACCTAAGGAAAATCCAGCGATTTATACAGTCTTCTACCCGGCGATTTATACAAGTTTTCTTAAGGTGATTTATACGTTATATTTGGGTGACTTTAACACTTACCTTTGGAGATTTATATCTTATTGCCTTGGAGATTTATACGGTTTTTTTGTGATTTGTAAAATCCCGTGAAGTATTCAATTATTTTCTCGGTTTTATCAAGAATTGTAAAATCCCGTGTAATCTTAAGACTCATTCACTTAAAACAAACAACAATTTAACACAACAACCTCTAATCACTAAACGATCAAAAAAAATTATATTCTCACTTAATCATATACAAGCAAAGTAACAATGCCTACTCTTGTTGAATTCATGATACTCTCTGGTGCTGACAATCATCCACCAATGTTGGAAAAACACCTGTATGATTCCTGGAAAAGTATAATGGTACTTTACATGCAAAACAGAGAACATGGAAGAATGATACTTGAATCAGTTAAACATGGTCCACTCACTTGGCCTAAGATTGAAGAAAATGGTATGACCAGGACAAAGAAATATGAGGAATTGTCTGCAACTGAAAAAATTCAAGTTGATTGTGATCTCAAGGCAACTAATATCATTCTTCAAGGACTACCATCAGATGTCTATTCTCTTGTTAATCATCACAGAGTTTCCAAGGATCTATGGGAAAGAATTTCACTACTTATGCAAGGTACCTCATTGACAAAGCAGGAAAAGGAATGTAAACTGTATGATGCATTTGATAAGTTTGCTCACATCAAAGGGGAATCACTTCATCAGTATTACTTGAGATTTACTCAGCTGATCAATGACATGAACATTTACAAAATGAAATTGAAGCAATTTCAAGTCAATACCAAGTTCTTAAACAGTCTTCCACCTGAATGAAGTAAGTTTGTGATTGATGTCAAACTTGTAAGAGATTTGCATACCACCAATTTTGATCAGCTTCATGCATATCTTGAACAACATGAACTCCATGCAAATGAAGTCTGTATTATGCGTGATCGCAATCAAGATCCACTTGCACTAGTTGCTAATCATCAAGTGACACCATCACACTTCAACACTTATCAATCTTCATACAACAACCCTCAATTTCAACAACAGTTTTCACCATCTCAGCCTCCTCAATATGGATCAATTCATCCCACACAACATTACTCAACTACTTATCCATCCACACCTTATGCAATCACTTATCCGTTAACACCACATCCTAATGATTACTCATCCACAATACATCAAGATGCTTATCCACAGCCACAATCCATTCCTCAAATTGAATATAATGTCTCTACGGTCAATCAACAAACACATCTTGCTGAATTTCCACATATAGACTCTGGTCTAGCAGTTCCTGTGTTTAAGCAAGGAGATGACCATTAACAAAATGATGTCATTTTTATCTACTATCGTCTCATCTCGTTTCCCAACTACCAACAATCAGCTAAGAAATTCTTCCAACCCTAGACAACAAGCAACTATTCATGATGGAAGGGTGACTGTTCAACCAGTTCAGGGGAGACAAAGTTCATTTGCTGCTAGTACTTCTGGAACAAGGGCTAACATCTCAGGAATAAGTAGGAATAATTCAGGTCAATAAAGAGTTATGAAGTATTTTAACTGCCAAGGGGAAGGTCACATGGCAAGACAGTGCCCAAAGCTAAAGAGGAAAAGGGATGCTACATGGTTTAGGGATAAAGTTCTTCTAGTCGAAGCACAAGAATTTGGTAAAGTTTTGAATGAGGAGGAATTTGAATTTTTGGCAGACCTTGGAGTTGCAGAAGGTCCAGTTACACAGACGGTCATTACACACAATGCAGCTTATCAAGCAGATGATTTAGATGCATATGATTCTAACTGTGACGACTTCTCTATAGCCAAGGCAATACTTATGGCCAATTTGTCTAGTTACGGATCATATGTTCTCTCCGAGGTACCTCACTCTGAAAATACTCATAGTGATATGCTAAATCAAAGTGTGCAAGAGATGTCATATTCTGAACAAACTCATCTTAGGAATTATCCAGAGAATGAGATAACTAGTGATAGCAATATCATTCCTTATTCTCAGTATATGCTTGAAACACAAAATGCAGTTGTTCAGGATACAAATTCTCCTGCACAACAAGATGCCATGATATTATCTGTGTTTGAACAACTGTCAAATCAAGTAACTAATTGTAACAAGGTCAATAAGGACAATCTAATTGCCAATGAATCCTTATCTGTTGAGCTAGAAAGATACAAAGAACGGGTGAAATTGCTAGAAGAAAGACAAAATGTGGATTTAAGTATTCGAGAAAAACTTATAATGGATGATATAATTCGGGAGAAAAATGCACAATTTGCGGATTTTGAAAAAAAAATTAACTATCTTAAACAAACTCTTTCTGAAAAAATCAAAGGAAAAAGAATTGTTAACAAAAACATTTAATATTTTCAAAAACGAATCCAAGGAAAAGGAAGTTAAGAATATTGATAAAGAAATTGATTTGGAAAAGAAAGTTAAAGAACTGGACAATATTGTTTGTAAAATGGGTCAATCCGCGCAAACCGTGCATATGCTCACAAAACCACAAGTTTTCTATGATAACAACCTGAAACAAGCCCTTGGTTTTTAAAATCCTTTCTATCTTAAGAAAGCTTAGCAGATTAGGCTAATGCTTTATGATGGTAGTGTTATTGCTAAGGAAACCAATATGATTTCATTTGCTGATTCTGAAGAGACTTTGATGCTTGAGGAAGAGAGTCGATCCAAAATACTTTTAAAACAAAGTGATCCAAAAGTCTTAGAAAAGAAAGTTAACATTAAACCAATTAATTATGCTGAGTTAAATCGATTATCTGAAGATTTTGGTAAACGTTTTATCCCACAACAAGAACTGTCTGATGAACAAGCTTTCCGGTTACAAACTTCACACCCTAATACTGACCAATCTGCTTCTTTGCCTGTCAAAATTGAGGCTCTTCGAGAACTTCCTAAGGTAAGCCTGGTTAATACAAGCCTTAAAAAGCTTAAATACCATCTTGGCCAATTTGACAATGCGGTGAAAAAGCGGATCACGTCCGATGCTTTAACAGAAAGGGAATGGGGGTTTGAACACACTAAAGCTGTTTTTCTAAAAGAAATAATTCCATTTTTAAAGACCTTAAAAGACATATTTAATGTTTTTGATAAAGATCTTTTAAATGAGGTAACGAAAGTACAAATAGTTTTTAACCAGACGGAAGCTGCAGTTCAACAATATAGTGTAGATAAAAAGTGCTTTGAAATTCAAAAGAAACAATTTTTGATTGAAAATGATCGACTCTTGGATCAGATCATTTCTTAAGATATTGTGAATATTGTTGTGAATTCTTCTATGAATATGAATACTTTTGTGAATGTGCATTCTTCTGTTGATATGAATGATTATGTGAAATATGTGGAAATGTGCAACAAGTGTCTTGAACTTGAAGCTGAGCTTATCAAAAAACACAACATGGTTGAATAAAATGAGTATAATAGACTTTCAAATAGCTTTTCCAAACTTGAACAACACTGCATTTCTTTGGAACTTGCAATGCAACTCAATAAATAAATTTTTCAAAATAATAACACATCTGTGAATCAAACTAAACCTTCATTTGATCAATTATTTGAATTAAATAATTTAAAAGCTGAGCTTCAAGCAAAAGACACAACAATCGAGAAGTTAAAGGCAAACATTAAAAGTCTAAATAAAACATACACCACAAACAGTGTGAAAAAGGACATAGATGAGATTGAGACCATCAACATAGAACTGGAACATAGGATGGCAAAACTAATTGCTGAGAATGAGCATTTGAAATAATCTTTTAAACAACTTTATAATTCAACTAAACCATCGCATGTTCTTGTTAAAGAATATGCTGAATCTTTGGTTAATCAATTAAATCAAAAGTCTGTTGAAATTACTGATTTAAATGCTCAACTTCAGGAAAAGGTTTTGTGGAAACTAGAAGGGGGGTTGAATAGTTTATAGGTTTGTTTTCGTTTTAAAAACTATGCTTAAAAATATGTAGATTCGAGTTGTATGGTTAACCAATTCACAATATGAACAAACAATATAACAATCTAAACTAAAGCTAAATAACAATGACAATAATATGAAGAGATAAGGAAAGGAACAATCAAACCAAGACACCAAGATTTATAGTGGCTCAGCTACGAAGCTCTTCTTTGCCCTTCTCCACTCCCCGAGTATCCTACTCGATATTTCACTATGTCAACAAGCTCCCTTCAGGCGGAGAAAACCGTTTACACGTCGCTTACGTTATTTTCCGACACTAAGCTAAATGTCGAGTCCTAATCTTAGCTAGAACCCATCTGCCACTTCATAATCAATACACAATCACTAGATCTACACTATCGGATTTACACACTATCCGAATTACACAAATACACAAGATAATTACAATATAGATTTGATACTTAGAAGAAAAGAGGAGAGATCACTAATCAACACTTCGTTTCTTGACGAATATGAGTGTTCTTCACTTGCACTTAAATGGGAGGGAAGAGATGAGAAGAAGAGATTAGATCACTTGAAACAAGATCAAGATATGTTAGTTATCAAGATATTTAGTGAGAGAAATAATGTTTTTAGAGAGAGAAAGAAGTATGAGAAAATTCGTGCAAAGAGGTCTGATTTTCAGCAAGGGATGAAGCAATATTTATAGACAGGAAAATCCAACGGTCATTGGCGATGGTCCCAGCGGTCCCAGATATATAAGAGGGCCGCCAGGCCTATAAGGGGGCCACCAGGTAGACCCCGCTCCCTTTTTTGTTTTTTGTGGGGAATGTTGTATCTGGTATAGAAGCTTCCGTTTTGGGTGGAAAATTTAAATTTCAAATTTTAAGTTTTTGTTGATCCCAATCCTTGATCGATTCCTTAGGTTTTCTAAGGTTAAATTACCTTGGATAAATCCAAAATAACTTGTTGTTGAAACTTTGTGTGTATATTAAAGTGTATGCGGAATCTACACCTTAATACTCTAGAATGAAATAGTAAATATGAATGAACAAAGATATAATCAAACGCTCCAGTATTATTAGATTAATAATACAAGTACTCTTCACCGGTACTAGGGTTTACAACCTTGAAGCATGCAAAACGTATTCTCAAAAGTATATCTAACACCTTAACCTAGGATCTCCTTTTATACACCAAGGATTCCTTTACAAGATAACTACAAATCTTTTAAGATCTTCTATAATTCAAAACATATACATATCTTTCTATCCTTATAAGATATACACTTATATTACATCCATATACATCTTCTCACGCGTCTTTATCTGCATGCAATCTTTTTCTGGTAGTCTTAAGTCTTCAGCAGTATTAAGTTTCTCTAGCAGTACAAAACAACTCTAGCAGTACTAATATTGTACTAGCAGTACTAACTTAGTTAATACTGTTAGTTATAATAAGAGCAATATTAATCTCTTTGGACTAGCAGTACTATCTTGTGAAGATTTATTCCCAACAATCCTCTCCTAAACTTGTGATTTACCTTTAAATCTTAAGTTTCTCTGAATCAAATCTTCTAGTCTTCTTCTGCTGAGGATTCTTTCAAACATTTCACTGCCTTTGCTTGTTTGCTAAAATGAAGATTTTCCTTAGAAGCTCATTTGCCATTTCTGAATCAAAATCCACTTGTAGCTTGTTAACTAGCATTAACATTGTAAGTCCTCTTGTTAGTGGATAATCTTTCTCAACCAGCATGAAGATATCCAATCCTGTCTTTGTAGACACATGATGTACACCACATGTATCATATAATCTCCATGTCAATGGATCATGCATATGACTCTGAAGCTCCATAAGGTCATCTGTATCAGGTTCAAATAACCTCTTTAATTCAACCCATAATTCTCTTTCTTTATCATCAATGGGTTTTGTTGTATTAAACCTTTCTTTAATCAACTCCCAAAGCTTCACTAGATCATATCTATCAAAATTCTTTAACATATCTGCAAAAGTCTGATATACCTCTGTATAATTCCATACTCTATTGATTTTCCAAAACTTCATTATGTCTTCAGAGTAAATTTCCCAGTCAATAAGTGGGTATTTGGTTTGTAATGCTTCAACATGCATCCCTTCTTCTGGAAGTATGATCTTCATTTCTTGTATCTCTTCTTGTGATGGCTCAACTTGTTATTTATCTTTAGGTTCTTCAACTGATACTGATCTTTCTCCAGTCTTCTGTCTCTTAGATTTATCTTGTTGAAGATCAAATCCAAGTCTCTTCATAACTTCCTTTTCTATCTCAGAATCCTTAGGTATAAAAACATGATTTTGATCCCTTACTCTTTCAAATATAGGTCTAATGTCTTCATAGCTCATTCCCTTGATGTAACTCATCTTTTATCCACCTTGATTCTTCAGATACATACACATGTTCTTCCTTACTTCATCTTTAGAAAAAGGTCTATTTTGTTGTGCATAAAATCTTATCACAAAAGGATCATTCCAGTTAATTTCATGAGATTGATCATCTTCAGTTACAACCTTTGCTTGTCCTGCTATATTAATTTCTTCTTGTAGCTATCTAGCTATCTCTGCATCTCTTACAATCCTCTAACTCTTTTTTTCATTAAGATGTTCTTGTAATCTTATAGCTGCTTCAAGACCATCTCTTTCTTGTCTTAGTTTCAACTTCGTAGTAGTTTGCTCAGGCTCAGGCTCTGTCATAATTGCTTTACCTTTGTCTTTTCTCTTTTCTACACTCCTTCTGATATACACTAAATTTGCAGCAGCAGTACTAACTTCAGGAATAACAGTATTATGCTCTGCACCAACAGTACTAACTTCTTTTTCTCCTTTTTCACCACTACCTTGATCTCCAACAAGCTAAGTAGGCTCTTCTTCTTCTATCACTACCTCAGTATCATCATTAATCTTCTCCAGAATCTCTGGATCCTCCTGAAACCATGAAGTTCCTTCATCTTGTACCAAAGAGATAGTTGGATCTTTATCAATATCAGAAATCTTCCTCCCCTATTTGGAAAGATCCTCAGCCTCTTCTTTATCATCAAAAAGTACAACTTTGAAACTCCTCCCAGCTCGGCTTGTCTTGATAGTATGCTCTAATTTCTTTACCCTTTTGATCAGTTTTGTGAAAGCAGCACTATATGTCTGTTTTGTCTGATGTAGTTCAGACTCCAAGCTCTTAACCTTCTTAGACAATGAAGTACAAAGAACCGTCAATTCATGTAGTGATAAATTACCCTCAACACGTCCAAGTGAGTGAACACTTTGGAGAGGTGATTCATAGGGCATTTGAGTAGCCTCCTCTGCAACATGTGTGGTTTGTGAAATGAGAGGAGTAGGATAGGTTCTTGTATGTGGGGAAAGAAGTCTTTGGTATTTGTTCAACAAGATTTGAATGAATCTAGGATACATTAAAAACTTTGTCTTACTATCTATGTTCTTTACCATGGCCTCAAAAATGAAGTGGGAAAATTTAAAGGTTCTGTTTGTTGCTAGGCATATAATAGTAGTAGCTATGTTACTACTAAACTGCTCCTAAGCAGTCTTCTTAGGACTCAAGCAGTGGAGGATTGTATGTATGAAGAACTTCTACTGAGGAGAAAAATGTCCTTTTTGAAAAGTGAGACTGGCAAAAGTAGTTACATACCCCATATGAGCCAATTGCTCAAAAATCTCTGCAGTAGGGAGAGTATTGAGACCTTCAAAATCTTCAAGCTTAAGATGTCTTCTAATGGAGGCCTCGGTAACCAATAGCTTGACTTTTCTATCTATGGTAGCAGTAATAGGCATGATTCCTACCTCAATTGTGCATAGAGCAGCAGTTTGCCAAAATTGTTCAATAGTTGAAGCATAAAAGGTTAGACTTTCTGTGAGGGCATAATGAATGTGACTTGAAGTTAGAAAATCAATGATTTGGTGAAATCCCTCACTTCCTTCTGACTTCTCCAAGTATGCAACCATGTTGTGCTTGTCGTAAAACTCTAAACTCGCCATTTGATGAATAGAAAGTTAAATTAAGGTTCTGGGAAATGATCGTGGAAGAGAGTATGAATGTTTGGTAGAGGTAATTAAGATAAGAGAGAGTGTTTAAGATTTTAAATATGCACCGACTGAATAAGATTTGTACTTATCTTGAAGAAATCTTATGGATTTATAGAAAGATCATGAATTCTCTAATTAGTCAAACCCTATAGGCTATAAGCAAGGCAGTTAGCGGAAATTT
This sequence comes from Tanacetum coccineum, assembly GCA_026074375.1. Classification (NCBI taxonomy): domain Eukaryota; kingdom Viridiplantae; phylum Streptophyta; class Magnoliopsida; order Asterales; family Asteraceae; genus Tanacetum; species Tanacetum coccineum. The sequence continues at coordinate 8,837 of BQNB010081017.1, forward strand.
CGCAACGGCTATAATTAGTGAAGGAAATTCAGTTATGGCTCAAACAGTACTAACGGTCTTCTAGCAGTACTAAAATTAGCCTAGCAGTACTAACTCTAAGGCCAGCAGTACTAAAACATGGTCAGCAGTACTAAGCAATACCCAACAGTACTAAGTAATGCCCAGCAGTACTAACTTAAAGAGACCAGTTTTAACTTGAAATTTGGTTCCATCATAAATATAGACTCACACAATATCTCTTTTTATTTTTCATCTTACTATATCTCTCAATTCTTTTTGCTCACCAGTTTACTCTTTTAGTTTTTAGCACACAACTCTCTTTCTGTTTTTCAGCTCACAAATTCTCTCTATTCTTTTTCTTACCAATTCAAACATTTTTGTACAATGTTCCATCAATTCTAGTAGTTTCATACTATCCTCTCCACTTCCAAATGTGTTACCTCTTGAGAGAGGTGGATCATTGGACCGTGTAGATGTAGTCTCAAACCTAGTTTGAGCATCCACATCCCCCAATATGGTATCTTGGCACCTAGGACCATACCTAAACCAATTCCCTAAGGACTTGATCCATTAAGTGTTGCCATGGATTGGGTCTTATTTGATGTTACCACTGTCTTATTCTGCTTTTAAGCTAGAAGCAGTAGTGGCAGCCCTTTCCATTCTGTCACCCAACTCCTTATGGACAGCCTTATCACCAACCTTTACAGGAGGACCACTAGACTGAGGTATCTTGGTGTCCCGACCTCTTTTGACATGCCTAGATGTTTTTTATTCTTTTAAACCACTTTTGATATAACATATCCTTTCATCCATGCTTTGACTGTATATTGACATAAGTAGCCTCCCCTCAAACAATGCTTCAAGGGATAAGAATTTGCTCAACAGTTGTAACTTTGGCTCTCATGTCATCTCAACAGCATTAACTTTTGTCTGGCAGTAGTAATTTTCTGCCTAGCAGTATTAACAGATGTCTAACAATATTAACTCTGTCTTCAATAATTATACAACAACATGCCTCTATTCATCACAAGCACACTAGAAAAGACTAGATAGACATGTGAGAATTCATGAGGATCCATATTTATACATAACCCATGAATAAAAGTTAAAAACTGTTATCCAAAACATGAACATTCCCTTAACTAATTCTTTAGAGGTGAAGCATTCAACATCAGGTATTCAATATGCTTTACCTGCAAGTGTTAGTCCATAGCCAAAAATACACAATCTAAAGTATTTTCTTTTTGACAGTATTAAGTATGACCAACAATTTTAACAAATAGTCTTAAGTATAACTAGCAGTACTAATTTACAAAACTAACAGTACTAATCTTTTACAAAGACATAAAGAGATGTAGACATTTAAGGATTTAGCATTCCAATACTTGAGACCAAGTACTGAAACCTTCTTGCATTAAAACCTTTTGTAAGTAGATATGCAACATTATGATCAGTATGAATTTTAACCATTTGAATTAACTTTTTAGCATTGCAATCTCTTATAAAATGATGTCTAATCTCTATATGTTTTGTTTTAGAATGTTGAACATGATTTTCAATAATGCAAATACTACTGTTATTGCCAATATTAATGACAGTATGCATGAAATTATACCCATAATCCAGCAATTGGTTTTGAATCCAGAGTACTTGTCCACAGCAACTAGCAACAACCACATATTCAGCTTCAGTTGTAGAGGTGGCAACAACAGTTTGCTTCTTACACTGCCATAATATTAACCTATTTTCCAAAGACTAACAACCTCCAGAAGTAGACTTCCTATCTTGAGTTGCTTCAGCATAGTCACTATCAGTATAAGCAACTAGTTTAAATGGAGAATCCCTAGAATACCAAAGGCCTAAAGTTGATTTGCCTTTCAAATATCTAAAAATTCTCTTGACTGCTAAGAGATGTGATGTCTTTGGAGTAACTTGAAATCTGGCGCACGCACATACTGCAAACATAATATCTGGTCTAGATGCTGTGAGATACATCAAAGACCCAATCATAGATCTATAGAGATGTACATCAACATCATCAGCATCTCCATCTTTGACTAAAGGCTTTTCCAAATCAACTGGAGTAGAAGCAGACTTCACATCTGTGTAGTTGAATTTCTTCAAAATCTCAGCTACATATTTATCTTGGCTGATAAATATTCCATCTTCCTTCTGTTGTACTTGTAATCCTAGAAAGAAAGTAAGTTCTCCCATAGAACTCATCTGAAACTTATCCTTCATAAGCTTCTCAAATGCAGTACACAGTTCCTTGTTTGTAGAGCCAAAGATAATGTCATCAACATAAACCTGTACAAGCAAAATATCTCCTTTTTGCTTCTTGATAAACAATGTCTGATCTATCTTCCCTCTTTTAAAACCATTGCCCAACAGATAGTTAGCCAAGGTTTCATAGCATGCTCTTGGTTCTTGATGCAACCTATAAAGTGCCTTGACCACCTTGTAATCTTTGTCTAGATGGTCATGATCTTTAAATCCAGTTGGTTGAGTAACATAAACTTCTTCCTCAATAGTTCCATATAAGAAAGCACTCTTCACATCCATTTGATATACCAGAAAACCCATAAAAGAAGCATAGGCCAAAAACAATCTTATTACCTCAATTTTTGCCACAGGAGCAAAAACTTCTTCATAGTCTATACCTTCTTCTTGTCTATGACCCTGTGCAACCTGTAACATCTGGCAAATTTTGGAATATTAAATGACTATTTTACCTTTTGAGTTTTTGGGTCTGACTTGACTTTTTAACTTTTAGTCTTTTATTGTCACATAAAAGCGATTACCGCATAATCGGTAAAAATTTTAGAACATATTTTAAATAATAAATCATATTTATTATTACATCTCTCATGTGCAAGTTATTTTTAACTTATTTGACTTGAAAACGAAAAAGATATATGTTATTCCTAAGCTGATTTATCAAAAACGACCCACTAAATCACGTTTTCATTATTCGGACTCTAAAGCAATTTGATGTAAAACGATATTCCTGACAACTTTTTAGTTTTGACCGAGACCCGAAAACAGTCAGAAAGTGACTGAAATGCCCTCGCAAGATTATAGAAACAAGAAAATAATTAAATTATATTTAATTAACACTTTTTATTAAATAAAAATATTTAATAAATTAGTCATCATTTTATTCAGTGACGTTTGTTGAAGACGCAAATATCCGAGTAAAAGATTATTTTACAGATAAAGCTTATCAGTAATATACAAATAAATAATAAACGTTTTAAAAATTTTTTATAAAACATTTATGAAAATTAGTCGAGTGAATACTCGTTTTTATGGGAAAATGAATTGGAAAACAATGGCGCAAGTTTCGTGACTCGAATCATCCGTTAAGTCGCTCAAACGAGTCCCGAACCAATATTTTACAAAATGATACTCAAAAGTTACACCTTTAGTCCCTGTGGTAATATTTACAAAATTCACCCCATATTATTTTTGTCACTTAATTTTAAAGTTTTATTATAAATAAAATTTTATCAAAACTTCACATTTCATTTGTTTTTAACAAAACACACACACATATATAAATGTCTCCCTCTCTCTCCCCATTTTCTAGCGAGTTCCACTGCCGCTCCGGCCAACCGCCGCCGGAAAAGTTTTCCGGCGAGTATTCCGACTGACCTCCAACACACTCCTCGCCAACCGATCTATCTGATCCCCACCACCACGCGCCTCTACGCGTTGCCACTGTTGGGCCAAAACCCAATCAACCGGATTAATCCTGCTAGTACCCCACGACAAATAGGCCCCCCCCCCCCCCACTCCATCTCGTCATCATCAACATTACACCATCATCCATCATCATCACCACCACGCCACTGCCACCGCCACACTCACGCCACCATCATCATCTCCACAGCCACCCCCTGCCACGCACCACCACCTTCACGCAACCACACCGCCGCCATCATCACACCCCACCATCGCCACCACCCTCCCATCGTCAACACCATCATGTCACCATCATCATCTCTTCATCATCATCATCTCGTCACCCCCGTCACCACCCCAACACCACGCACCACCGCCACCATCATCGTCATCATCATCACCATCGCATCATCATCACAACCGCACCACCTCCACCCCGCTGTCATGCCACCATCCCCACCTCTATCTCACCCTCACCACCAAAGGTGCGTCTGGTTCGTCTTCATAAGCACCATAGGGTGCGTTCGATGTGTTCATAAGCACCAAGGGTGCGTTGGTTTTGTTTGTATACACCCAACAGGGCGCGTTTTGGTATTACTAAGCACCAAGGGTGCGTTTGGCAGCAAGAGCCACCACAAGGTTGGGTTCAGTTAGAGTTTAACACCCAAAAGGGTGCGTTTGGATCTGGGTTTAGCACCGAATAGGTTGCGTTTGGTTTTTCAGCCGGAAAGGGTGAGTGTGGTTTATTACAACAGAAAGATGGTGCGTTGGTTGTTTGCACCAAGGGTGCGTTGTGGTTGTTTGCACCAAGGGTGCGTTCGATTTGATTAAAAACCCGACCAAGGTTGCGTTGGGTTTATATGAAATAGATTTAGGATCGTTTGGTTAGGTTATAACAGATTAGGGTGTGGTTAGTTGTTATAGCAGATTAGGGGTGTTTTGGTTTATCAAAAACAGTAAGGGTGCGTTTGGTTGGTTTATTAGCAGCAGTTAGGGTACGTTTGGCTGAGGGTTTAGCACCAAGGGGTGTGTTTGGTTCTAAGTGAAGCACGAGAGGGTGCGTTTGGTTTGGCAGATTCGCCATATGGGTGCGTTTGGTTTGGCAGATTTGCCATATGGGTGTGTTTGGTTTTAGCAGAAATACACTAAGGGTGCATTTGGTTTATCAGAAACGACATAAGGGTGCGTTTGGTTTTAGAGACAGCCTTTAGGGCGTGTTTGATTTAAAATAATCTAAAACACGCGGGTGTTTGAAATATTGAAACGCAAATAATTGCGACATATATTGATTAAGGGAAAACGTTGAGTTTTGCGAAAATGGGAAACGTGGAATAACGAATAGTTCATGCCGAAATTATAAAAAGTTATATACTTAATAAATTTCATTATAATTTTTATTATTTTAGAAAAACCGATAAAAGACGAAGTTATATAGTCTTAAGATCGTTAATTTGTAATTATACAATCACCAGATAAACGAACGAGAACTACACTTTTGTAAATGAGACAACTAGTTTAACTAAGACTCGTCGAGGAAACGAATACTAAATTATAAAATATTATTTTATAATTCCCGATTAATGGACAAAGTAAGGACTTTAAAACGTGTGTTTACTTTTATACAAGAACTTTTATTTAATTAAGTGGTGATTTCCGAAAACATGTCAAACTGTTTGGTTTAATTATTTACTCGCACTTCCTATATAATACTTGAAAAGTATTATACATTTCATATTAATCTTTGGATTGTTTGTCTTTGTCATATAATTCACGGTATGAGTTATATAATTGTTATTTTTCATAAGTGATATATACGGCATATATTACACACTTTGCGTTTATTTTTGATTTATTTTATTTAACCAATAACCAAACAATTACAACTTAACAATCTAAATCTTTATCAACGTGTCGCTTTGACGTAACCATTCGTCGGGAAACCCAGATACATTATCCTAGGCTAGTGGGTCATAGCCGTTAAGATAAACCACAACTTCGTGATCGAGCCATTCCGGTTTTCCGTTTGTGATGTGCTTAATATGTGCAGTTCTGCAAATCGTTCTACAACATCAATGTGAGTTTATAGCCCCATGTTTTACTGGTTTTACATATATTTTTGAGGTGAGAACATGCTTGTTTACGAATGCATTTACATGGTTGTTTACCAAATTGGTTTACATACTTATTTGCATAGCTTGCTATGGGATACATTAATTGAATTCATTTTTGGTCGCGAATACATACTTTACTTTGGAAATAATTACGGATTAGCTTTTTTTACTTATGGATGCAACAACTATACTTTTACTCGAATGATTATGGATTAGCTTAGGTTGCATGAACTGTAAATCACTTGGAGGGTGAGCGCGAATGTTATGAAATAGATCTATTCGGGATTGACAATCCCCGTTCGGGTGATTAGCTATCACTGGGCAAACGAACGTTATAACATGTCGGAATACGATTGGTTGAGTCTTCAGGGCCAACAATTACATACACATGAATATTTTCAGAAATGCCCGGGTGTTCTTGGAGGGGACACCTATGATGGGTACATATTATTTTCATTAATGCCCGGGTGTTCTTGGAGGGAACACCTACGATGGGTACACTCTTACTGTGCCTTGAATAAAGTGGCATACATACAAGTCTACGTCGCAGTTTCATGAACTTAGAGTAATTGTAATCATTGTTTTATACTCACATGGATATTTACTGTGCCTTGAATAAAGTGGCAATACATACTTGAAACATTTTGGTGATATATATATAAATATCATACATGCTTTGAACAATTGCGGTTCAACGTTCATACGTACATTTTTGTGACTATTTGGGGATTGAAATGGTCATGCATACTTTACAACTATTTGATTTCTAAAAATCATACATACATTTTGGAAGGACATTTAAGGATTTTAAATGGTCATACACACTTTACAGAACCTTGGTTCAACATTTATACTTAAACAAACCTATGAACTCACCAACTTTATGTTGACACTTTTAAGCATGTTTTTCTCAGGTGAATTAGATGCTTGGCTTACTTGATGTGCACTGGAGTCGAAAACTGACAAGATTTCATTTATGGATTTCTACTTATATTCAAATGATCAAATCTCATTGGGTTGTTTTCAAGCTTTTCATTGTGATGCAATTATGGGACCAATGTTATATTAATTTCACGGAAATCTACGAGATTACTTTTCAAACGACACATTTAGAGGTCGTTCTATTGTATCTAGCGCTGTGTATTATGAAGTAACGCATCCGAACACATTTTCGCTGCGACTCATTTTTGGGGGTGTTACAATGTATCCAACCTCAATGGATACAGCGTATTGACTATCTGGACGTTATCCAGTCTTTACTTTTCTACACTTTAAATCATTATTGTCAGACTTGTCGATACGGCGTATTTATTAAATGAATATCTAGCCTGTTAAGGGTTGTAGCCAATATGGATAGATCCACACAAACTACAGGAGAAACATTGATATGAACATAATCTGTTATGCGAAAACTAACTTATCCTTATAATGCTAAGAAGAACAACAAATATTAATAACTAAACTTTTGTATTAATCTGCTAAAAAGATAACAGATTACTAACTATGAGATTGAGAGATGTGATGAGATGGATATCTTCTCTAATGCCATAGGGTTCCTTTTATACACCAATGATAAACCCTAACAGACTTACAAAATGCATAGAAGATAGTGCATATCTTTTCCTATAATATCTCATGCCTTAATCTATTTAACGGTATCTAACTATGAAAATGGTACTAAATATTTGTACTGACGGTAAAAACTAATACTAACAATATAACTATAACTGTCAGGTACTACCTTTATAATAAAAGGTACTAAGTTAGGAAATCATTATATCCCAAAGATCGGATTTCAACCAGATTTTCGTATCACATTTTTTACATGAGGAACAGTCAGAGGAAGGAAGGTAAGAGTATTCAATGACAGTACTATGGAGCAGGGCATGAGTGAATAACCCATGGAGATTACGGGTCGGGCGTTATTAGGCCCTCGATCAACCATCGGGACACCACTTTGAATTGAAATAATGGGGCAATTTCACATGATACTTCGTGACAATACTTTCGTGGCTCTAGTACTCGAAGATGCGTACGAAGTGCATCATCGAGGAAGGTTCTTGTGTTTCTTGACTTTGTTCACTTCCTTAATTTAACGGATCAGATCTATAATCATGGCTTCGAGCCTTCCCTGTTTCCCTCACTTGGCATGCCGCTTGCAGATGGCTTTGGAAACCTAGCCATCAGGCTCGATACAAACCTGGTTAAGTTCTTAAAACCTAAAATTTCAGAAAAAATACTGTCCACCTGCCCGTTACCGCAAAGAAAATGGAGGAAATCAACAACTTCCAGCAAGAACCCGATGAAAGCCTTTTTTGTGCATGGGAAAGATTTAAAGGAAGAGATGATCGAGTGCCTCAACATTACTTAACTGACATGCAGGAAGTCATCTTGTTTTATAATGGGCTCGATGTTCCAACTCGACAAATTCTGGACTCAAAGGGTGCCATACCTTCCAAAACTGCTGCTGATGCTAAAATAGCCATCCAAGAAATCGCTGATTACTCCAAAAATGGCACCAACTGGAACATCTTCATGGACCAGAGTACTAAAACTTTGACGGCTTGTGCTATCTAAGCCCAACTCAACATATCTCGATACGAGAAATAAAAGAACGTAATGAGAAAGTGTACGCTGCTCAGGTCGGATGCGAACTATGCAAGGGACCACACTATACGGATGGATTGTCCACAAAAGGAAGAAGGGAAACTTTAGAAGAAGTTACTATACATCGTTCCGGTTGCACCCTATCAAACCTGTGGAGGGACAATATGAGTAGCTAAGGCCATGATTTTCAAACAAATAAATGGAAACTCTTCGTATCCTGATCAAAGACCGAGCCTGGAAGAATCACTGACCAAATTTATGGCAGAATCAGCCTAAAAAGACATGAAGAAAAATCGGAAATATTCAAAGAGATCCAAGATTTCACCGATGCAGCAATAAGAATCAAGGAGCTTAATTAAGGACCTTGGAAATACAATAGGACGAAGAGAAGGTCATGCTAGAAAGAGGGTTGGAAAGCCTGCCCCAGCTCTACGGAGACCAAACCTCGAGACCAAGTTAAATTCGATCTCAATGCTATAAGCTGAGTTTTCAAAGATTCGACATAATCGGATATGGTCACATTACATCGTTATCGGTGCACAGCACTGAACAGTCCCTTTCCCTAAGACGACATGCATAATTCGGCGGTGATTGGATTAGAGAGGAGGCCACAAGTATGTTTGAAGATTCTGAATGCTTATGATCACATCATGCCTTAGAAATAAAAAGACCCAGGGAGCTTTACTTTACATTGTTTTTTATAATATCTATTTTGATAAAAGCCTTTGGTTTTACATAGGAGCAAGTTCACGTGTGGGGTTATGGCATTCCTCAACCTACACTAACCTGGGTTTAGAATTTTATCTCACACTAGTTAACCATCGAACTGGATGATTTCCGAACATTAAAAAACCAAGGGGTATTGCCGGTAAATGTGATTGTAAGGACTAAGAACATTTATATTCCATATAGGACATTTATCCATCTTGGAAATACCGAGGATGACGAGGTTCCCTTTTAATCAGCGGCGACTATCTTCGTCAACCGCCCACTCCAAGATTGATGTCTTCAAAAGGAAAATTACTTTAAGGGTAGGGAAGAAAAACTTGTTTTTAAAAGTATTAAGCCCGCCGCTAGCATAATTAAAAGGGTCTTTGTGATAAAAAGTCTTGATTCAAAAACAGAGTTTATAGGAGCGGGTGATGAACCATTCAACCCAACTTATGGTAACTACATAGAATTAAATGATTTGGACACACCCCTAGAACCTAAAACGAATCTAGATGTTGATTTTGAGCCAACTTTTGTTAAAATCGACTCTTATAAAATGAATTTTGTTTTTAGGTTATTCGGGTATAAGTATGTTAACGCTGACCTCCTCCCTTCCTTGTCCCTTAACTTAATGTCCAAAAGCTTTTATTATTCCATAATTAAGATTCACGGTTGATGAGTGAGTCATGCCGGGGAACTTTGATCAATATACCTGTTTTCGTCGGAAGTTTTTCTATTATCACAGGTTTTACCATCATAGACGGTGATTATATAACAAAAGTCACTTTGTTGCTCGCCATGAAGTTTTGCAAGATGTACGCAAGCATGCCAATGATTATGAAGAAGATAATTCGCATCTCATGGGGATGTAGTTGGAGCAATTGATGAGAATAGAAGGAAGAAAAAGGTCAAACTTAAAGACCAGTTGAAACAAAAGTGCATTCCGGGAGACAACCCAGTCATTTTAATTATTTGTCGCATTTAAAGTTTGTGGGCACTAGTCGGTCTTTCTGACACCTCTTTACGGCGTAAGAACCCCTTGGATCGCGTTTAGCGTTTGTTTCAATGGACGTTATCAGTTTTAAAAACTAAATATTTAATTTCTAAGTATTTAATTGTTTTTACGGGAACCATACAGCGTATCCTAGGGTTTGGGATACAACGTATTAATCCCTGTATATTTGTGTGTTCAATTATTTTCCTGTACCATTATAGCGAGATAGAAATTGCACTTGTCTTCTAATCTTTTATGCAGGACCTTGCTGAAACTATGATATGGTATATTCTGAAAAGGACATGTGTTGAACTTATCAAGGCATTCTGAAGCCCTAGTCAACACACTTTTTGCTCAAGAACTCTTCATGGAGAATTATCAGGAGCAAAACATCAGGGAGTTTTCTGTTCTAATTCTATTTTTCCTTATTATTTAATTGTTTTATCTATACAATTAGGACGTTGTATAATTTAAGTGGGGGGATGGAGAATTAGAAACGTACTTGTCTTTTTTTTACAAAATAACATGCAAAGTGCTTAAAAATAGGCTTTCTTATGTTTTATACAGGAACCTTCAGGACGATTGAATCAATTTGGTGGAATGCTTATTTTTGGAATTCTATGTGTGTTGTAATCATGCTGAAATTACAACACACATTCTTGCTCATAAACGCAACATGATCATACCGAGCAAATCTCATGGGAGTTTTCTCATTCTAATTCTATTGATCTCCTATTTTTCATGTTATAACTATTAGTTGCATGACCCCGCACACATAACCTTAATTTTCAATTGTGAAAATTTAGCCTTATCCGTTTCCTAATATTTACCCCAAATTCCACAAAAATATGAGTGTGTCGGTGACTGTAGTAAACTTTAGAACTTGGCTTGGTATATCTATTCGAGACCACCATAATAAGCACTATTTTTAATAGATGGAATGACCTTTCAAAACTGGTAAATTTCTAGGATTACACCAAAAAGCCTATACATATTGCTATATTAACTAACCACATCGGTTAGTTAACCCCCGTATAAACCCTTTTGTTTACTCTCATATTAAGTGTAATATACCCCAAGAAAAACCTGCTGAGCCATTTCTTTCTTTTCTTTCACCACCAAATATTTGTTTCGTTATACCTTTACACCTTAGCCTACCCTATTAGATTAAGTCCTATTTCGGTTGCTAGTTGTTTTTGTGTAAAGTATTGTATTTTCTATGTTCGTGTGCGTATTTTCTATCTATGGTTAGGTCGGGAAATTGCACAATGCAATTGGGAATGTGAAAGTAGTGTATTTTTATTTTTCGTGTGTTTACTACTTTCACTAGTATGATCGAAAATAGAATCCAAATTTATCATGTTCGTGATGTAGTGAAATTTTACACCTAATTTTGTTTTTCAGTTTGGTTTATGTTAAAAAAATAGAAAAAACATAAAAATACAAAAAGAGAGAAAAAAGGAGAGGTTTGTCAGATAATCGATTCGTATAAACTCAACCGATTCTATTATTTAGGATGATTGATTATTTGTTGGTACATGTTATAAACCAACGATGTAAAGTTTTGTTGTATATTATTAGTTGGTCGCAATATAAACCAACTATGTGTATTTTCATGTATCAAGTGGTAAATATCGCCATTATTGTTGTATAGTATGTATATTATGGAAGATTTGGAGTTGGACGTTATTGGAACGCCAACTAAGGTTGTTTTATGCGAGTCATGTATGAATGATCAAGACATCTATGAGCCTAATTCGTGTCTACCCAAAGCGTAAGTTTTCGTGTTAAAGCGTGAGTTAGTCTATGATTTTGTGTCTTTTTCGTGGGCATGGTCCAGAAAGTAAGTAGCAACATTGTTCCTTATTTGTTCGGACTTAATCTATTTGTTTTGTTCTTTTATTTAACAACAATTATATATTCCCTATGCCTAATCCCTAACCTTTGGTTTTCTTGAATGAGGAAGTGAGCAATCGCATGTGTCTCATGCATGGATTTGCTCGTGTACATGTGGTTTTGTCGCCGTTGTTGGTGTATTACTGTTGGTGAAAGGATTAGTGATTCGATAGCCTATATTGTTCTTCATTTTAACCTTTGGTTTTAATCGAATAAGGGAGTGAGCAATCATGTATGTCTATTTCATGGATTTGGATGTGTATATATGGTTTCGTCGCCCTTGTTGGTTTACTACTATTGGTAAAGATTACTAGTCCTATTCTTTAGCTTATTCGAGTTAAAATATGAGCAATCACATGTGTCGCGGTCATGGATTTGGGCGTGCATTTGTGGTTTTGTAGCATTTTCTAAAATATTGGTATCGATAGAGATTAGAAAGAACAATCAACCCTTAAACCTTAACCCAAATTACCTTTTTAGACTTGTCACTCCTTAGCTTTAGTGGTGGAGATGTGTATCCTTGCTAAGCTTATGATATAATACTCATCAAAACCGGGCAATTGAGCGAATTACTTAAATGTTACCACATAGATTAGTTGAGTGATTTTAGTGTTTTCATTTTCCTATTTCGTGAGGTGTTTGGTTGTGTGCTAGTAATTAAAAAAAAGTTGCTTAAAGGAAAAATCTTAAACCTTGGTTTGAGATACATTTTCATAAGTTCTCTAAAGTCTACTTGAAGACAAGTAGGATTCAAGTGGGGGGATATTTGATGACATCAAATAACGTCACTTTTATAGCATCATTTATCCCATCTAAATTGCTCATTTTACATTATTTATGCATGAATTAGTACTTAATCGTTTATATTTGTTATTTGTAGTAAATATCAAGGAATTTGTAAAGTTTAACTAAAAGGCACGCATTTTGGAGCTTAAATGAAGAAATTATGAAGAGCACTTTTCTGACATTCTATACGCCGTATACATCAAGGAAGATACGACGTATCTGTGCCTTGACTTCACAAGAAACCACGAAGATTTAAAGATCAATACGCCGTATCCAGGAAGATTCATACGTTGCGTTCACTGACGGTTCATGGAAGATTCTAGAAGATATTTATCGTGGTCTCCACGTCAAGAAACCCTAATACGCCGTATTGAACCCCTTCAATACTACTTAATTTCAGACCCTATGAATACCGAACCCTAATGACGAATTTTAGTGTGCAAAAATATACCGAAGACTGAGAATGAGGCATTAACCACCAGGTTCAACTTTTAGAAGAGAAGAGAAGCCACGAAGGTCTTGCAACGCCCTTCAATCCATAGGAAAACCTTGTAAATTCTTATACTCTATATACGCGTTCGGTTGTTGGTATCGTGCTTTATAGTTTTCCTTACCTTAGTCGTTCATCTATGACATCTGTATTCATTACAATGGCTATTGGATAATTTAATGTTTGGTTTATGTTTCAACTGATTGCATCTTATTCGTTGTGTGTTGATTAATTTTATCAATTTATATTTGTTTATGTTTAATTATGTGTTTAACTTATCATTCAACTGGATCTAGTTGTACGGACCAAGTAGACTAGACTCTAGGATAGAACTACATACAGTCTATATATGACTCTGGAATAATAGGACTACAAATCACGTCTCTAGTGTTTCCCCTGGTTGGTGAATAGTAGACTAAGTGGTGAATTAGGATTATAAATAAATTCTGATTCCTTGCTTGGAACAATACAAGCAATAGACTACCAGCATATAAATTATGATTAAACATAAGTGGGTAAAGTCTCGATGAGCTAGGTTTTAATATTCACCAATGTTGTCTCCTAGATAGATTATAATCAGCCATGAATGCTTTATGCGGATGTGTTTAATTGTGACAGAATTAGCGCATCTAGGTTTTAGGTAGAAGTACCGCCTAAATCTAGGAATGATATATCAACAACGAGATAAGACAATCATTTCACTTATAAACTAAAACCTGCGTTTTATTAGATTAAATATGGTTAATACATTTCCTTACAATAGGCTTGACTGCTTCTCTATCTTTTAATTTTTAACTTGTATGTGTTAATAGCCCAATCTCAATCTAGGTAAAACCAAAACTCGTGCCAGTCTCTCAGGCTGAAAACCCCCCTTCTGCGTTAGTTTTAGGTTTAACTTAGGTATAACATAGAATAGATTTATTTAGGACTAACTTAGATAACTAAAATACTGATAGAATTAGAAATTAATGCTCTCGCTCTTAGTGATCGACACCCTATTTACCAACGAACCTACAACTGATCGGGAACACTGTCCATTAGTGTTTGTTAATAGGTATTTCGGAAAAATATAAATTGTAAAACATGATAATAAATATTACCTACATACAACGACACATCACTCACTCAGGACGAAGACGAAGAATCTGTTGATAACACCATATTTCGTGGCATGATCGGTAGCTTACTCTACCTCACAGCTACTTGGTCAGACATCATGTTTAATGTTTGTCTATGCGCCCGTTTTCAAGAAGATCCTAAAACCTTACACCTTGAAGCGGTAAAAAGGATTTTTAGATATATTAAGGGAACGACATTCTTAGGATTATGGTATTCTAAAGGAACAAAATTAGAAACCATAGCATACGCCGACTCCGACCATGCGGGAGAGCAAAAGTACAAGCGGTGTGTGCACGTTCATGGGATGTTGCCTCACATTGTGGTTTTCCAAGAACCAAACCGCCTTAGCCATTTCCACTACTGAAGCCGAATATGTCTCTGCGGGCAAGGCTTGCCAACAAGCTTTGTGAATGAAAAAAGCACTCGTAGACTATGACATTAAGCTAAATGACATACTCATCATTTGTGACAATAAAGGTGCCATCGACCTAAGTAAAAACCTCGTTCTTCACTCTATAGAAATCCATCATCACTTCCTCCGCGGTAATGTTAAAAAAGGGAACATTTCTATAGAAAAGGTTTCTTCCGAAGACAACATTGCCGCTATCTTCACCAAACCCCTTCAACATGAACCATTCAACCAGCTTAGACTAGGACTAGGGCTCATGGAACCAACCACCTAATGAAACCAACAAAGGTATGGTCTCTTATTCTTTAGAATCTGAGTCTAGGATTATATTTTCGCATACAAAACTAATACTTTCTGGAATTTTTCATCACATTACTATATGTATCATTACTATCTACTATTATGTATGCATATGCCTTGTTAAAACTTTCTTTACCTCATTTAAAATCCGAAAGAGAAAATTTCTTCAAAAATCCTCTCACGACTAGGACACGCATAAAAACCTTTTCTTGCATTGATTAATACAAAACAAAAATATGTTTTTCATTTATCTCATGCATCACGTATGTCTCTTGAATGATAAAGAGAATACATTATTAATATGTATTTTTTGGTACATTCAAACTAAGCAACATTAAATAAGGAGACCTCGGGTTATCTCATTACTATTTTTTCCTTTTGAGTCGAGATAACCGCATCTTCACATCGTCTGCACTTAGGCACACACTAGAACTTTCTAAATATTATTTTGAGATCATCAACTTTGTTGAAACAATACCTATAATATCTCTTTGCATTGCCTTCACCCTATCCCAAACACTCCTGTTGCTGTCAATAACAGACAGCCGATTCCCTTCATTAATAAAGGATGGTTCCGTTCTACAATTGGAACCGTCTAGTCAGAGGAATTAGTAAAAACGGATTTTAATCTTCAAATCCTATTTTTTCCTCTACATTCCACCAATCTCCTGGTAATAGACTATATAGTTTGACTTCTTAACCAAATCTAATCATTGGATTTTACCCAATTTAGTACATAAAGCATTAAATGATCTAAGATAAGTTCTATAAATAGCCATAATGATCTAAACACGCCTTCATTCATCATTTTCAGAAATTTTCTAACTTTAGCCATGCCTAAGTCAAACAATGAGAAGAAAAATTCCAATGCTTTTAAGAGAATTGCACGAATAAGTGTGCGCATATGTTGCTTTGTCAAATCGCCGCCATCGTCTCTACCTTTCCAACATCTCTCTCCTCCCACCGACTACCAAACTGTTGGTTTGTGCTCATGTCATACGAATTCATACAGCTAGAAATACATGAGCCTACGGGGTCACACACGTTTACACTTAGATATCATTCTATTGATATTTATAATAATATATTTGTATATTTATTATTCATATTAATATACGAATTAACGATGGAACACTAACGATCATTAATTAGTTTGTTATGAATAATTAACAAATAAGGCTTTTTAATTAATGGGTAATTAAATGTAATTATCCATAAATAAAGGAAAAGTCAAAAAGTTAACACCAAAGGGGTGTTGTGTGGGTTTCGACCGGATCCAAGCCCAAGGGGGGATATGTTGGGTTTTGAGCTATCTTTTCCTCTAAGTTATGTAATTTAGGAAAACCCTAAATAAATCTACTATATAAGGAGGACCCAAGAGCTCATAACCTTCATCCCTCTCTTCTCTTTTCCTCTTTGGTTGACGAAAACAAACACCCCACTTTAGGGTTTTTTTGTGTTTTGTTATTATTGATGTTCACTTGATCGTTGGTTGAAGAACTAGCATTCGGGTGATATCGTTTGACGTGTAGTGTGGATATACGTGGAGGTTATTTATTTTAGTAACTAGAAGTAGTGTTTGGTTTGCACGTTATTACACACGTGTGTGTACTCGAAGTCTCTTCGATTCGTCACTAGCTTGGTTGCTAAAGGTATGTTTACTTGTTTACGTTTTATGTTAATTATGTATGCTATATGTGATCTGTATCCGCTACGTAGCTCGTTTAATATTAAAGTAATATTAGGATTTTAGACCACGATTTCCATCAGTGGCATCACGAGCCATCTCATATAGCATAATAATTACATAAAAACGTAAAAATATGTAAAAAATATCGCATATATGCAATTATTTTCTTGCCTTTTATGTGAAAATATTTTAGAAATTTATTTAGAGAAATAATACAATACTTGCCTTAATTATGTCACATAAATAAGAAAATAAAATATGGTCATATTTTACATGATATCTAATTCGCTCATTATGTGGTTATTTGCGATTTAGATTTAATACAGATTGTCGCTTATTTATCTTGTTATAAATTGTCAACCATGGCTTACATGCATGTAAACCATGGTTATGAAGCTTAATATATATTATATGCATGCGTAGTCTAACGGTATGCATGAGATCATTACGCGAATTAATTGATTAATTGCTAAAGTAGGGAATACCTTAGTTGAATTAAATGTTTTAATTGCGTAATTGATTCTTGTTTAGTATGATTAAATTTGGTAAATATGGTTTGCATGTCTTATAAATGGCGTTTTTATAATTATGCAAAAATTGATTTTCCAAATTAATACGGACTAAAAGTACATGATTAAAATGCTTATTGTATGTATATTTGATACACGCACTTTGCTAAATCATGAACTATATACGTAAATTTGTAAATTTTTTGCAAACGTTCTATAACGAAGGGGTTTAGTAGTTTCTGCAAGGGAACCCGCGACGGAACAATGCAAAAATAAACAAATTTTACATAAAAAAATTAACAATATTTTAAGTAAGTTGAAATCTTTACTAGGGTTTGATTAATTCTTGAGGGGAATTAACCTTATCCATAGTAAGATCACTTAAAATTGGAAATACTGTAAACAAGGAAACCCTAATTTTATAAATGGCATGTGATTTATAAAATGTAGGGATTTTTATTTATAGAAAGGTTTTAAAACGAATATGGAAATGTTTTAAAAATAACTAGTGTTATAAGGTTGTATGCATGCTTCCTTATACACAAAATTTTGGTAACATTATTTTATCAAACTCTACCCTTTAAATTAAGTCATTTGCCATCCAAGTATGAAATTACTTGAGTTTTATTTTTACTCTAAAACAGTTTTAGGTAAATTTACAAACAAGGTAATATAACAACTGTATGGTCAGACCTGAGACTGTAAAATTACTGATTTTGTATTTGACGACTTATATCAAGTATTGTAGTTCAGAACTTCGAACCGAGGCATAAGATGGGGTTAAACATGCTACTTGACATTATAATTCTGGATTATAATGCCTTGTGCCCCATACAGGCTAAGAGTTGCTCAAGGTGGCAATTATCACACGCTGATTATCTTTTGAGTTTACCATTTCTAGTAGATCAACTGCATTAATGGTAGATTATAAAGTTGGATCTTAGACTCCTGATAAAATAAATTGTTTATTATTTTATAAACATGGGTAGTTAACTTTATAAGAGATTATTATCGAAAATACTAATACTAACTGAACTTTTGATTGTTTTGTAGATAGGTGCTACTGCCCAAAACACAAACAATACGACTATCAGGTCGATTCTCTTGGCGGAGAAACTTACTGGTTCGAATTTTACAAACTAGTATCAAAATCTTAGGATTGTTCTCAGATACGAGAAAAAGATGAAGTTTGTGGAACATCCTGCTGGACCCCCTGATCCTGAAACTGCTAACCCTGACACTATTGACAAGTACTATGAGTCTGTCAATCTTGATCAAGAGGTTGCATGTCTTATGCTGTCAAGTATGTCTCCAGACTTACAAAGAACTTTGGAGAAATACAATGCATATGACATGTTGAAAGAATGGAAAACTATGTTCGAAGAGCAGGCAAAACAGGAACTGTCTGAAACAGTCAAAGCATTCCACGCTTGTAAACAGGAGGAAGGTCAGTCAGTAAGCTCTTATCTTTTAAAGATGAAGAGCTACTTAGACATACTGGAACGCCTAGGCTATGCAATGCCAAATGAACTTGGTGTGAGTCTCAGTTTGAATTCTCTCAACAAGGACTATGATCAGTTTGTTCAGAACTATAATATGTATAGCATAGGGAAGACAATAGCTAAATTGCATGCTATGCTGAAACTCTATGAGAAAGGTATTCCAAAGAAGGCTGAAACTCTTGTTGTATTAGCTATACGGGAGGGTAAGATCCAGAAGGACGGAAGAAATCGCAAAGGGAAAAGGGTAAGGACAAGGGAAAGAATAAACTTGCTTATGCTCCCATGCCCAAGATCCCACCATCGCCTAAGAGAGAACATCCAGAAAAGGACTCTGTCTGCCACTACTGCAAGGAGGTGGGTCATTGGAAGAGGAATTGTCCGTCTTACCAAGCTGAGTTAAAGAAGAGAAAGAGTGCTAGCATTGCTAGTACTTCAGGTATCTTCACTATAGAACTCTATGATTTTCCTAATAAGACTTAGGTATATGATACAGGTTGTGGTACTCATATCTATAATACCTCGTAGGGTCTTAGAGAAAGCAGGAAGTTGAAACATAGAGCTTTAAGTCTGTACATGGGAAATGGAATGCGTACAGCCAATGAAGCTATTGGAAGTTTTGATTTCATTCTTCCTAGTGGTTTAATAATTGTATTAGACAACTATCATTTTGCACCTTCTATTACTAGGGGGTTGTATCATTTTCCCGTTTGGTTTGCACGTTATTACACACGTAGAGGTTACTTATCTTAGTAACTTGTAGTGGTGTTTTGGTTTGCACGTTATTACACACGTGCGTGTACTCAAAGTGTCTTTGATTCGTCACTAGCTTGGTTGCTAAAGGTATGTTTACTTGTTTATGTTTTATGTTAATTATGTATGCTATATGTGATTTGTATCCGCTACATAGCTCGTTTAATATTAAAGTAATATTAGGATTTTAGACTACGATTTCCAACACAAACGGCTCCACCATTGACTCCTATTGAGTCTCCACCAGCTTCCCTTATAGCTCTATCGGGATTCTCCACGCATCATCTCTTGAACACACCTAAGTCAACTCCACCACCATTGACTTCTCCTCCCCCGGCTCCATCCCAACCTTCTAAACATAGCTCACCTTTAGCCATCAACTTGGAGCCCTTTGAGCTTGCTATATTCACTCCACCTACATCTCCTCATCCGTTCTTTGACTCACTCGAAGACCTACCACCCCGGACCGCCAACCCACCACCACCTTAACCTACGTTCGACTCAATCAAAGGTTTAGCAAAACAACCACCACCTATTCCCGAGGTTATGAAACCACTTCTTCCACCTTTGCCACCACATCTTTCGCCATCTCACCTGATGAGCACAAACAATCATTTCCCTATTCTCACTTATGAGATGTTTTGTGATCATTGCCAACGGACACATGTACTCGTCAACGATCTTCGTGATGAAATTAGGTTCATCCTCAACCACATTCTCGAGCATCTCACCACTCTCACCTATCAAAACTTGTCGTTGGATCTTTTGGCTTATGAAAATTAAAATAAGAATATTGTAATTTTTTGTTTTTATTTCTTTAAGAATTGCTTCTTGTTTTTATTTTTTCCTATCGTTATAAGTGACAAAATGTCACACACATAGTTGATGTTTTTATTATAAGGAACATAAGTTCTATCAATGCTTGTGTTGTGTTACTAGTTTTTGGTTTACATTCTTGATTATTGATGTGTCGTTGTGTAGGTGTTATTTAAGTATCAAGTTTTACTATTTATTTTATGCCGACTATACCTAAAAACAACACTTTAACGGGCAGTGTACCCGGTCAGATGAAGTTTCGTGGTAAGTAGGGTGTCGATCACTAAGAGCGAGAGCGTTAATCCTAATTCTATCAGTATTTTAGTTATCTAAGTTAAACATAAAACTAATGCAAATGGGGGTTGATTCGCGAACGGTATACACTTATATAGCAACCCTAATACAGATTCTAACCGAATGCCCTTGACCAAGGCAAAAGGTCAAAATCTACACAAAGAGATTAAATATATAAGAATCAATAATAAAAAGATTCCGGAAGAGATATTCCCGGGTCGTATGTCCCAACGAGGCTGCAATTGAAA
>BQNB010081018.1:0-29751 GCA_026074375.1 Tanacetum coccineum
ATTCATGTTGGGAGTTAAAAGTTCACAAGTCATAAGTATGAGTGCTTAGCATTTAGACTTATATTGACAAATGATCTTGTTTAATTGCTTGGTTTGGAACTAGTGAAAAATCGGGGACGATGAATTTATCCGACAGGACATCCGTAGATTATTCTATGGTTGTTTCTCATTCTATGATCCCAGTGTTAATAAAATAAAGGAAGTCAAACAGGTAGTCGAGAAAAGAAAAAGAAAAATCCAAAAATATTAGGGATAGTTAGTGTACAAATAAAAAATGGTGAAAACGGGACTTGTCGAAGCTTTTGATTCTTTAGTTTCCTTTGACGAACACTTTGCTACTTTTCAAAGTTATTAGTCGAGGGAGATTGAGATTCTTAGTTTTCGTAAATGCTTACTTCATAGCATTGCGTGAGGACACGGCAATACCTTAGTATGGGGGATTTTGGTATGTGCTTAATTACACATACCTTTTACCTTTAAAAACGAGCTAAAATAACCAAAAACGGACTTAAAATGCCAAATATATGCTTGTTTTGCTAATTGTGTTGTGCAGGAACGGATAACGAAGAAAAGGACGAAAAACAAAGCCAAGACGACAAAACCGGACTCGGAATGGAAAAGACTGTGAAAGACAAAGCCAAATCGAAGCCGGAAAGTCAATCAAGTCAAAAAGTCAACAGAAAAGTCAACTGGTCAAAGTCAAAGTCAACCCCGACAAATCCAAAAGTCAACAAGTCCAAAAATATAAGTTTGGGGTTGAAATTGTAAAAACCCTAAACTTACATTTAATGAAGAAAAGAGAAAATGAATGGCAAGGGTGCAAACTGCCATTTCTGCAAAGTTACACCACAAGGGCCAAAACTGTCAACCCTTAATACTTGTACACCACAAGGACGTGGGGTGCAACTGAACATAACACTCTTGGGGACTTGTTTTGCCAAGTCCCCAAAGTTATAACCCAACAAGGACCGTGGGTGCAATAACAACTATAACCTAGAGGGACCATTTTTGCCAACCTCCCAAAACTACACCCTGTCACTCTCTTTTTCATACCAAATTTTCCCGCCCTTTTTCCCCACAAGCAAACTCACGGGTTTGCCTTTAACCTTTTACCCTGTAACCTCAAAAACCCCATGAACAAACTCGCCCCCCCTCCTCCACTTAAACCCTAATCCCAATTGACAAATCCCACAAATCCCCAAGGCTTGTTCAACGGTCAAGATTTGTTTTTGGTATTGCTCTCACCAAACTAACACAACAAAGAAGCTGCTCAGCTTATAAAAAGGGGAGAAGAAGACAGAAGAGAGGAGTTAGTTTTGTAGTTAAAGTCAATCAAGTCAAAAAGTCAACAGAAAAGTCAACTGGTCAAAGACAAAGTCAACCCAAGTCAACTCCGAGGCCAAAGTCAAGAAAATATAAGTTTAGGGATTGAAATTGTAAATCCCTAAACTTATTTTTAAAGAAGAAAAGAGGAAAAGAGAAGAGAGGGGCCAAACTGCCATTTTGGCAAAATAACAAGTGGGGGGGCAAAACTGCCAACTCCCCACACTTGTATTACCCAAGGACGAACCATGCAATAAGTCATATAACTTTTGGGGACTATTCTTGCCAAGTCCCCAAAAGTTGTAAACACCAAGGACCATGGGTGCAATCCACACATACACCATCAAGGACCATGTTTGCCAAACCCCGAAACTTCTCCCCTGTCATCCCCAACCTTCTTTCCCGCCATTTTTAAAACACAAAAACCCAAGTCACGGGTTTACAAAACTTCTTTTACCCTGCAACCCTTCAACCCCATGAACAAACTTATCCCCCCTCCTCCACTTAAACCCATGCCAAGTTGGCAATCCCACAAATCCCCAAGGCAATTTCGACGGTTTAGATGAGTTCTTGGTTTTGCTCTCACCAAACTAACACAACAAGCACATTAGCAGCTTATAAAAAGGGAAGAAGAAGACAGAAGTGAGAGAGTAGTTAGTTGTTTTTTACTTTAATTTTCAGTTTTATAATTTTCTTCAATATTAAGCAATTTTCTTTCAAGTCTTTTAAATAGCTTTAAAGCTCTTGTACTCTTCTTTTCTAATCTTGTACTTAATCATTTTAGCAATATCAATTCAGTTTACAAGTGTACTTTTCATTTGATTTCAATTTGAAGTCGTTTTCAATCAATAAGCTCTTAATAAGCTCAATTGAGCTTATTACTGTTCACAAGCTAAAATTTAGTTAAAATTCTGTCTTAAGCTAGTCATTTACTTACCTTTATCAATTTGCATTCAAATCATGGACACTTGAATAGTTTTGAGCTCAATTTGGAAGTACAAAGGACAATAAGCTCAAATCAAGCTTATTAAGGTTTAGAGGCTTTGGAAGCCACTTAGGTTTATGATTTGAGGTCACTCACTCTACAAGAGTGACCTCTAGTTCTGAGACTCCAAAAAGTCAGGTTTCACTTTCTCAATTTCATTTTAGCATTTAAAAAGCTTAATTCATTCTAGCTTATTCATTTGTAATCAATTGTTTAATCCTGCTTATTTTGCTTAAGATTAGACTATAGATGTTGTAGTGTTAAACTTTCTAAGTAAAAATTCATTTAGGCTTCATAATTTTACAATTCTGTCAAAATTATAGGAAATAGCTAGGAGAGAAACTAGTCTTTTTAAACTAATAAGCTGTAAATTTTAGCTCTCAAATAGTTTAAGTAGATGGATCTTAATAGGAGTAGATAAAAAGTTTCAGTTGTTTTAGCTTTTATATAGATTTTAAGCTCAATAAGTGTTGACAGCTTATAGTAAGGGAGTGTTTGGATTATGCTCAATTTGACTTTTAAAGTCAACTATACTTTGTCAAATCCTTTCAATTAGCTGAGTTAGGTCTTTTAACTAAGTTTTAAACAAATTTTAGAGGTTAGCTTTTAGAATTCAAAAGTTTAGAGCTTAAAAACTTCAGCTTTGCACCAGGGCAGTTTTGATGTTAAGAAAAATTTGAAGGCTAAGTGATTTCTAGTACAAGAGTGTTAAAACTTGGTTAGTATAGATTTAAACACATGAATTGAGTTAGTATAATAGTTTCTAAAGTGTTGGTTTGGCCTGCACTTTAGTGTGTGCCAATTGCATCAGCATACAACAGTTTTAACTCAGTTAAAACTGTTGTAGCTCATTACTTTTCTAGCCATTTTTTAGCTTCAGTAGTTAGTAGTTAGAGTTTGAAATTGAGCCTGTTAATAGTACTCCATTAGCTTAATCTAGAAAAGCTTTTTAGTTTCAATTTTAAGTTCTTAGACTAGCTTATTTTAGTCTGCAAAAGTAGTGTAGTAGCATTTAGATTCCTAGCTTAATTTCTATTTTGATTTTCATTTTTAGTTGTAATTTTGAAAAACCTTTTATCTAGGTTAGATTTAAATCCATAGGTTAGCTTATATTCTAAATTTCAGCTTTATAGGATTAGTAATAAGCTGTTTAGCTTATTAGGAATAGCTTATCTCAGTTTTAAGCTAGAACTTGCACTTTTTAAGGCCATTTTTCTTGTAAAACTTGTTAACAAGTAGCTAATGTTTGTTTAGATACTTTTAGTGCACAACTTAAGCTTTACATAGCTTCTTTTGTTTCTCATTTTCATCAAGTATTAAGCTAGAAATAAGCCAAAAACCAAAAAGTTAGGGAAAAGTCAAGTTTCTGTGAACAGGAACAAAGGGCTTATTTTCTAGCTTATTCTTTTGTCAAAAGTTGAAAGTACCTTTGTTAAAGTTGTTAAGAATAAACTCCTTTATAAGTTTGTAGTTTACGGGTCATTTTTACAACTTTTCCTTTTTAAAAAAACGGTCCCGGTGCGGGATTTTGTCTTGACTCTGTTTTTGGGTCAAAACGAACTCCGTTTGTCGGTATAGTCTTTTTCATTCTTATGTTATTTGTCCGTAGAGTTGTTTAGAGTGATAAATTTCTTCGTAGGGTTATTTGAAGAACTTTAGGTTTTTCCCCCTTTGTTCGGGATTCGGCTTCATTTTCAGTTTAATTTCGTAATTTCTAGGTTTTCTTAAAACGTTTTTATTTGTTATTGTTTATTTGACATTTTCCTACTATTCTATCCAATTCTCTCAATTCAAAAGCAAATCTTCGATTGTATCGATTATCCAGTCCAGCCAGTTGGGGATAAACGACCAGGGAAACATCTTTCTACTTTCGGTATTATTGATCTTGTTGTATTTTGTCGACTTTTTATTTTTTTTTTATTTTATTATATATTTATTATATTTATAGTGTAAAATAACAGCAATCAATTGTTTTACACGGAGGCGTTATCAATTCTGTTTACTTGGGATTATATATGAATCTAAGGTTACAGTCTGTATATGCGGGACTTGTAATAGGAGGATTGATATGGTAATCGCTATGTTGACTCGTTCATAGAGACCTTTACCTTGTTTACATCTAAACCGAGTTACTTCAATTTTTTTTTTTTAATTATCTTGAACTCTTTGTTGAATCTCGCTGGCGTTTTTACTCCCAGCTTCCATAAGACGAGTTTTTTAGCACTAGTAGCCCATAAGCAGTAGAACACACTGCATAGTCATGTCAACCAACTTGAAGGTTATGAGAGTACGCGTAATTGCCACAGGGATTTTTTACGTAGGGTGATTTTTATGTTATTTTTTTGAAGGATTGGGACGCCTCTTAGTTAAATAAATAAATTATAATCACCGAACATCATAAGTTTATATTCTTACTTACATTAATTTGGACGATTCTTTATGTAAATAAGAAATTATAATTATGGGCTTTAATGGTATCCGTTATGATAATCGTGTATGAACTGAAATCAGATAATCATCAGAAATCAGTTAAGAGGGTCTAGAGCACAATCGTGTCTTGCCATCAGAGAATCATAGACCTCGCTTGGGCTACCTTATCTAAGTTTAAGGTTATTACTTTTGCCATTGCAAGTCCTTGCAATCACGAACTGTCTGTGGAGCTAAAACAGACTGAGTGCAATATTCCGTCACTTTGTTTAGTATTATCGATTATGGTCGACTACTGTTGGGTCCTGGAGCCGGTCCCGCTGATTACAACTTTATCCCAAAGGTAATGCATACGCCCCTTAAATGAGATAAATTCCTATCGACGAATCCAGATAGTTAGACTTTTCAACTTTCGGGCACTAGTAGGAAGGACTTAGGTCGCGAGACATCCTAGTACTGCCAAAGTAAGTGGGTACTTACATCACATAAGCCACGTTTGATGTGTATTCATTGAACATTACAGATAGTAGTATAAGACTCCGTCCTCGGACATTGAAACTTATACTCATAAACTTACTAACGCGACTTCAATTTCTTTCTTGAGGTTTTCTATAATGTGACTTTCCACTATAACCGGTTATACAGTCATAAGATCGGTAATGATATTTTTGAGCTACCCAACATTTGATGATTAAAATATCCTGGACCAAAATAACCTAGCCCTATTTTTGGTAGATTGAGAAGTGTAGAAACACCGAATTTTGCTGAATAAAGCTATAGCGCCTGGTTAGGAATAGGTTTATTGAACTTTAAGTTTTTCCTGGTCACACATCGGATAACCGACTTTAATCTCGGGACGAGGATTTCTTTAAGGGGTAGGTACTATAACATCGAGAATTTTTGTAATTTTGAAAGACGCATTTCAATTTTTTGACTTTTAGGGTCTGGCTTGACTTATAAGAACGATCATCTATAATCACGTTTTCACGACTCGGACTCTAAAGCAATTGATGTGTAATGCATTCCTGTCAACTTTTCTGTTTACCCGAGGACCTGAAAACAGTCTGATGGTGACTGAATGCCTCGCATAAAATTTGAAAACACAACGCGTTACTGCCTAAAATAATTAAATTTATATTAATTATCCATAAGTATATTAAATAAAAATATTAATAAATTTATTATCTTGTAATCGAATAAAGTATGTTAAAAACGCAATTATTAAAGTTAAAAATCGTTTTACGGATAAAGTTTATCAGAAAAATATATAAATAAATAACAAACGTTTTAAATAAATTTTGTAAAACAATTGTGAAAACTAGTCGTGTAAATACTCATTTTTATTGGAAAATGAGTTGGAAAACATGCGAAGTTCGAGATTTGAATCGTCCGTTAAGTCATTTCAAAAACTGTGTCGCCGAAAGTTTTGATCAAAACTTATCAATAAAGAAGTTACACTTTTAGACCCTAAACTATATTAACTTGTCACTTTTATTTTATTTATATATATATATATATATATATAAAATTTATACATATTTCTCATTTATATATATATACATAACACACACACTCCCACCACTTCTCTCTCTCTCCTAAAATGTCCGGCCACCTCTCAACCACCGCCGCCGCCGTTCACCACCGTCGGAAAACTTTTCCGGCGAGTGTTCGGGATGGGACCAAAAGTTACTCCACCCAACTCCGATCTACCCCGATCCACCCACCCACCCTGGCCACGCGCCACAGCCACAACCACCACGTCATCTTTAATCATCATAACACCATCATCATCACCACAGCCGCAGCCAGGGGTGCGTTTTGGTTTTACTAGCACCGAGGGTGCGTTGGTTTGTGGTGACAGCCCCGACGAGGGTGCGTCGGGTTGGGTGTATAGCACGCACAAGGGTGCGTTTGTTTGTCGACAGCCACCCAAAGGGGTGTGTTTGGTTTATTGTTTCACCAATTAGGGGTGCGTTTGGCTGTGACCACCACGCAGCGGGTGCGTTTGGTTTATGGCAGCCGCCACCAAGGGGTGTCGTCAAAGCTGTCAAACAGCCGGGGTGTAACACCCCCAAATTGGGTCGCAGCGGAATAAGGGTCCGGGGCGTGTTACTTCTCAGATCAATAACACAAGATATATATTGAACGACCAAAAAGTCGTTTGAAAATGATACATTGGATTTAACAAAGTAATTGTTCTAAGCCCGAAGATTAAATTGTTAACTTGATCAAAAATACAAAGTTTTTAGCCATAAAAAGTTAACAAATGAAATGTGACAAAATCTTTAATGCATGACATCCAAATCAAACCACCAATGTATCCATCGCCCTCGTGCTTATGATCCCTCTGGAAAAACATTGCTTAAAAACGTCAACAATAATGTTGAGTGATTCAATAGGTTTGTTTAATAATATATTGTAGGACCACAAATCTCCAAGTGGTATGATAATCTGCAACAGATGCAGATATCATATAAAGGTAATTACGTTGCTCTAAGCTCATGACACCTGATGCTTGCCATGGATGGATGCAATTTAATGGCCGTTTGCCATGGTGATGTTCTAACCCGCAACATCCGATATTCGAATGGTATACGTTCGTTTCGTAGTGATAGCTAATCACCCGAACGGGCGTTTGTCAAAACCCAATACGATCTATTCATAAACATTCGCGCTCGTAATTAACGTCATGATATGGGCTCAGATTGGGTTATCGCTAATAGGAACATGTAATCTATATTATAAAAATAACCACTTGTGTCCCGTTGTAAACATCGCATGTTTTTTCACCCAAAAACTTTGTAATACCAAAAAGCATGTAAAACGTGGGGCTAGTGTACTCACCTTGAGTTCTGATAATCAATATATCGCAGATAAGCGACACGTAAAAGTTCGAATGCAACCTAAATTATCCTATAGGTGTATAAGTTACGAGTACTTAAATGATATACATTGAAATGTAATCACTTATAGTTGTTAAATCGTACTATCGTTCGGGGCTATCATAATAAAGAGGGTCATGAATGACGTACGAGGAGTTAGGACACTTTAAATCGTAAATCCAACAACTCGTCGATACGCCATCCGAAGTGCCTATTATGAAAACTCCATAGTAATTTAGTACTTTGATAATCACTAATTTTCTATATAGCTCAAATCACAACTAATGGTTTTGTATAAAATTGTGTTTAATAAGTTTAAAACCCGTTTATATTTTAACGTTTAGTTAAAATGGCGTAACTTTCGCGGTTTTCAAACCGATTCTCGCGTTCTTCTTATGTCCATCTTTTCGTATCTAGACAGAAGTTATCATAATATCGATATTTCGAATTTTCGGACCTACTGGTGACAGTAAAAATTACTGTTCACATCAGACCTTATATATATATTTGTGATTTAATTGTCGTAAAGCCCGTAAACGTCGTATTTTATTCGTTATAGCTCCGTTTTTAACGATTCTTTCGAGGACGTTCTCGTATTTGAAAGTTCTATATTTTTAGGAGGTTTACAAAAATATAACTTTCTGTCATGAATAGTAACTTTTATAAAAATAGTTTTATAAAAGTATTATTTGTCGTAAACTCGCGAAATTCATAACTCGTTCGTTATTATTGAAAAAAATTACGATTCGTATCATTTTGGAATCATACAAAAATATGTTTTATTTGCTTAAAAATATTAACACTTGCTGTTTATAAATTTTATAAAAATGTTTTTATAAAAATTTACTTACGACTTCGTTTATTAACGTATAACTCGTTTTTAACGTAACTTTTTCGTTATTAATCCGTTTAACAAGTTTCTTACCTTTTCGGAATCGTCGTGAAATGTATTATCTTATAAAAATATAAAATGAGTATGTCAAATTTCGAATTTGGGACAGAATGTTTGCTTGAGTTTGTTGAATCCATTTATGATCTTTTCTTTATACTTTATTACTTTTGCATATAAACTATAAGTGTTACATGGTTATTCTTTCCATGAGTCATTATTTTGGGTTTATCAACTTGATTTAAGAGTCCATGTGGTCATTTCAAGTGAAAACTTTATTTTCATGATTAAAACTTAAATGGTGATTTATGCTAAATAGAAATATCATATGCATAATAATAAAAGATATAGCAACATAAAGAGTTTAAATAGACCTTATGAGGTATGATGATGATGATGTACAAGTACTAAACCCTTGATTAGCCACAAAAACCAAGCTTGCACTTAGGAAACCCTAGCTTTCTTTTACTTGAGAAATACTTGGAAATGGTGATTCAATGCTTGCAAATGCCTTAGTATACCTTAGAATAGGCGAATATAGAGTGTATGGATTGTAGAAAAATTGTATGAGTTGTGTGGTGGGGGTTTGATGCCGTGGAGCTTTATTCTGTGCCAAAAGGAAGATTTGTGATTTTTCTCTAAGTGTTTATGCATGTAAGAGTTAACCTTGCTAGTTACTTGTATATATAATGCATTCTTAGTCAAAGGAACATAGTATGGCTCAAGGTATGGTCTTGGAGTCAAAGTATGGTGGGCATGGTGTGCCATAATGAGTATGGTGTAGACATGATGAAGTATGGTGCCATTAAAGAAGCATGGTGCTCATAAATGAAGTATGTTGTTGTTTTGACCAAATGGAAGAATTTTGCTATAATACTTGCACAATATGCAAGAATTTCGGCAAAGGTATGATATAGATGATATATTTTATGTATTGGGTATAAATGTGGGTATTTGTTGAAGCGTAGAAAAGTTTTTGTGGTTCCGGGAGTGCCTAAACGTAATTTATCGCGAAACGTATACACTTTACGTATCCGATAAAAATAAAATGAACAAAGTTAATAATTATCCTCAAAATAATTATATAACCCTTGTTTGATGTAAACATTTAATTGTTTGATGCCCGTTTACATTGAACGCTAATTTTTAGCTTACGCGATTTAAACTTAATTCATGAAATTACAAGCAAACGCGTACGACACTAAAAATAAATAGTAGGTTTATCGACGTCGTCAATGACTTGAAAACACAGGGTGTTATAGACTTCCCCCGTTAAACGAGCCTTGTCCTCAAGGCTCATAATGCAGCACTTGACGACGGTGTGGTCTTGGTGAAGAGGTGTGGATATTTCTTCTTGAATTGGTCTTCACGTTCCCATGTGAACTCGGGACCTCTCTTGGAGTTCCAAGAAAATTTAACCAATGGGGATCGACTTCGCTTCAAACCGTTAATTCACGCGCCCCACTATTTCTACCGGTTCCTCAACAAAATGGAGTTTGTCGTCCAAATTAAGTCCATCCAACGGAACGGCTAATGGTTTGTCGGCATGACACTTTTTCAGGTTAGATACATGGAATGTATTATGAACTCTGCTCAATTCTTCTGGAAGTTCAATCTTGTAAGCAACTTCTCCCAACCCTTTCTAATCACCTTAAAGGTCAAAAATACCTGGGGTTTAACTTTCCCCCGGTTTACCAAAAAGTACGACCCATTTCCAAGGCCGTGACCTTAAGCATGACTTTTGTATCCAAACTTGGAATTCATTGGCTTATATTTAAAGTCTGGTAACTCTCTCTGCTCGATCACGAGCGGCTTGAATCCTTTGCTCTGATTTGATGATTTTATCAGTGGTCTCTTGAATTAGTTCAGGGACCGAGTATTTGAGCTTCTCTAACTTCTGTCCAACAAAAAGGTGGAACGTCACTTTCGACCATAAGTGCTTCGAATGGTGCGGCCTTGATGCTAGCGTGATAGCTATTGTTATATGAGAACTCGACCAATGGCAAATGGTTAAACACCCAACCATTTCCAAAGACCGATTGAACATTCACACAGCTTATACTCGAGAGTTTGGAATGGTCACTCATCACTTTGCACGTTGGTTTGTGGATGGTACGTAGTATCATATCCAAATTTGTACCCAAAGTGTTCTAAAGTGACCTCCTGAAATTGGACGGAATCTCGGGTTCTCGATTAGCAACTTGTTTGAGGACAGGTATTCCAATGCTAGTGACCACCTCTTTAGGTACAATCTTGCAAAGTTTATCCAAAGGATCGATCTCTCTCTTTGGTGTGGAAGATCGCAGGACTAGTGAGTCGGTCAACGATCACCCAAAATTGTGTCATAGCCTTGAGAACGTCTTGGAATGCTCGTGACAAAATCCATGTGTTGTTGTCACACCTTCCATTCAGGTATTTTGGGGTTGTACAACAATCCTGATGGGGGGGGGCCTTTGTGTTCGGCCTTGATCCTTAGCACAGGTCAAAACCTTGCAAATATGCGGCTATGTAGGCTATATGTTGGGCCACCAATATAGCTTCTTCATGTCTTGGTACATTTTGTCGGAACCCGGATGAATAGAGTATTTTGATTTGTGGGACTCGTGCATGATCACAGTCCGTAAATCGCCATAACAAGGTAACCAGCTCCTGCCATTGAGGCACATGGTTCCATCCGCACGTGGTTCCAACTTTTGTTCTCTAATTGCTTCTGGAAATTTAGCGTTTTCCATCAACATTCCCCCAACGTCTTCATTCTTAATGTTCTCTGGTCTTCGCGCTTCGGTCTGAGCATTTAAGATCTGTTTGGGAAGATCCAAACTAATAGTCATAACCAAAGCTCGAACTCTCAACGGTGGTTCTAGTTCTTTTCTGCTCAAAGCATCAGCAACGACATTTGCTTTCCCCGGGTGATAACGAATATCGCAATCGTAATCACTTAGCAACTCTAACCATCG
This sequence comes from Tanacetum coccineum, assembly GCA_026074375.1. NCBI lineage: Eukaryota > Viridiplantae > Streptophyta > Magnoliopsida > Asterales > Asteraceae > Tanacetum > Tanacetum coccineum. The sequence goes on from BQNB010081018.1 coordinate 11,464, forward strand.
TCGTTGCCTCATGTTCAACTCTTTTTGATCTAAAATGTGTTGCAAACTCTTGTGATCGGTGAACACCGTACACTTAGTTCCATATAAATAATATCTCCAGATCTTGAGAGCGAACACCACTGCACCGAGTTCTAAATCATGAGTCGTGTAGTTCTTCTCATGAATTTTTAACTGGCGTGATGCATAAGAAATCACCTTTTCTCTTTGCATTAACACAGCGCCCAAACCCTTCTTCGAAGCATCGCAGTATGCGATGAAATCTTCGCTTCCTTCAGGTAATGCAAGGATTGGTGCACTGCACAACTTTTGCTTCAACAGTTGAAAAGCTGCTTCTTGTTTATCGCCCCACTCAAACTTGACCTTCTTCTGGGTAAGCTTAGTCATTGGTTTGGCGATCTTTGAAAATCCTTCAATGAATCTTCGGTAATACCCAGCAAGACCTAAAAATTGACGAATCTCCGTTGGTGACTTAGGAGATGCCCAATCTTTAATGGATTCAATCTTGGCTGGATCCACATGAATTCCCTCACTATCGATCACGTGACCAAGGAACTGTACTTTAGGGATCCAAAATTCACATTTGGAAAACTTGCCATACAACTCCTCCTTCTTAAGCAATTCTAAGATTTGCTTAAGGTGTTCTTCATGTTCTTCCTTGTTCTTCGAATATATCAGAATATCGTCAATAAAGACAATCACAAATTTATCCAGATATGGTTTGCAAACCCGATTCATAAGGTCCATGAATACGGCAGGTGCGTTTGTCAAACCAAACGGCATAACTTGAAATTCGTAATGGCCATAACGAGTTCTGAAGGCAGTCTTCGGAATGTCTTCTTCTCGAACCCTCAATTGGTGATAACCTGACCTTAGGTCGATTTTCGAGTAGACACTCGACCCTTGGAGCTGATCAAATAGATCATCAATTCTTGGGAGCGGATAACGGTTCTTCACCGTTAGTTTATTCAATTCCCGGTAATCAATGCACATCCGGAATGATCCGTCTTTCTTCTTGACAAACAAGACCGGAGCTCCCCAGGGTGAGGAACTGGGTCTTATAAAGCCTTTATCGGATAGCTCTTTCAATTGCTCAGATAACTCTTTCATTTCTGAAGGCGCCAATCGATAAGGTGCCCGTGCTACAGGTGCAGCACCAGGTACCAAATCAATTTGAAAATCCACTTGTCGGAGTGGAGGATGTCCGGCAAGTCCTCAGGAAATACTTCGGGAAAGTCTTGAACTATTTGTACGTCCTCAAGTCGCTTCTCCTTCGACTTGTCTTCAACTTCTTTTGCAGTGATATGTGCCAGAAAGATAGGGAACCCTTTTTCCATGTACTTCAGTGTTTTAGTGCAAGAAATGATGTTTAACATAGTGTCAGACAGTTCCCTGATTTACATCCTTCATCATGTTTGATAAGGTTTTCATTTTTCCGAATGGAACACGAACGATCTTTTCGTCACAAAAATGATGGCCTGGTATCTCGCCAACCAATCCATACTAATTATGACGTTGAATCTGCCAAATTCTATGGCATTAAGTCGATGTTGAAAGGGTGATTTAGTAAATTCTCTAATGGCGAGCAAATTTGATAGCGAATTGTCCTAGGGCGACCAGTGATGTGTCTCAGCCTTTCGGCTTAGGATTTGTCATAAGATGATGTCGACTTTATAGTAAGATGGAGTGAAGGTCTGCTTAGTTGCTATGGTTACTAATTCGATTTCTTAGAGTAAATACGTTTTATGAATACGCACACAGAACATGATATAAGTAGGAAATTGTTTTCTTGACAAGAAGTTTTTAGAGTGACTACTCTCAGCATGGCATGGTACTTTCCTGAATTATACATAGTTGATCAGGCCATGTATAATTGAGGATTAACGATGCATTGCTCATTTTTGTCAAAATAGTGTTATGATTTCATGATATTCGTGAGAGTAGTTTGCAAGAGTAAATAAGGAATCTAAGTTAATATTGACGAAATTTTCATAATACGATAATCTGATAGATAATTTAAAGTCATTTGTACAACAGAAATTTAAGAGAAACACAACGAGAACTCCTAAGGAGATAAAGTTTAAGATAGTTCCAACTTAGGGTTTACTAGGCAAAGCGAGACAACATTCTCTTTTAAGCTTCAATCTCATCCTCAATTTTGTTAATGTCTTGTTCGGTTTTCCTCCTCCAAAGGCATACACCATTCCACGTGCTCTAGTACCTTCAACCTGGTTTCCATGGTTTTGGTTCTTTAGCTCCGGGCAATCACTCCTGTAGTGCCCTGGATTCCCACATTCATAGCAAGTGAGGGTTCTTTGATTCCTAGTGGTAGCAGGATTTCTACAATCCCGGGTCATGTGGCCAATCTTCTGGCAATTCCTGTACTTTACAGTACATGGCCCATCGTGGTGCAGCTTGCACCAGTTACATAATGGAAGAGTTCCAGCATACTCCTTTCTTTCACCAGTCCCAGCGGCGTAAGCTTGAGTCACATTTTGTCTCTTGGGAGATTGTTGTTGAGCTTGGTTGTTGTTGTCAAGTTTCCTCTTATTCTCAGCTTGACATTCAGCAAGACTGCTGATCTTTTTGTCCATCAGTTCAGTTTCCTGATTGTAGTTTTTATACACAATAAAATATATAATATAATTCCAAAAGAGCAATTAAGAACTTTCGTAAAGTCTCCCTTAAGAAAAGCTTACTCTAAAATATATATATAATATATAATACGTATATTTAACCGAGAAGTATGCTTTCCCGTGTCGTTTCTCCAACGACTTGTGAAATTGAAACCACGCCTTAGCTTGGATTATGATTTGAATGAGAGAAAAGATATTTTTGAGTATCTATAACTACTAAATAAAAGCAATAATTAAAATGAACAATTAAAAGCTATTAAAAGCTTAATTTCACTTAAAACATTTGCACACACTTCATTATAAGCTCAAATGTAAAACCAAAAGCTGTTTTAGAATCCTTAAGATGTATATAAGCTAAAAATGACAAGCTAACTTAACAACTAACACTTAAAGATTACTAAATCTATGGTTAAAAATAGCACACTCAGAACTTAACTCTAAAAACTCAAAATCAAGTTAAGCTATAAAGCTCAATAAGTTATGATATAAGCTGAGCTTTTGGAAACTAGACAAACTACATATAAGCTATTATTCTAATGCATAAAACCTAAACCTATAAGCTTTAAAATCCTATTTTTAAAATTAAAATTAAAAGCTCAAAAATGAAAATTAAAATCTAAAAAGTTGTAAAATGATTTTTCTTAATGTAAAACTAAAAGTACTTTTTATAAAACTAAAAACTATTTTTTGTAATTTTCTGAAACTTTTTCTATTTTTTATGAATTTTCTAAAATTTAAACTTTCGAAAAATCCTAGAAATTAAACTAATTAATGAAAAATTGTGAAAAATTTAGGAAAAATCTAAGATGCAATAAAGATCACTAAAAAAATAAAAGGAGAGCATTGCTTATCAAATTAAGCTGTGAAAAATTCTTATTTGTACGACTTATATTTAAGAAAAAGTATAATGAGAAACATGTACAAAACCATATGTGCATGAATAGCTCAACAGATGAAGTATTGTTAGCCAAGGTTAACGTGTTTTGTCCGTGTTGTGTGCTTGAGGTTCCTGGGTTTTTCAAAGGGGCTTGTTTTTTTTGTCTAAGACCCTTTTTGCCATTTTTTTTATTTTTCACTTTTTACAAAATCTAAAAGCTGGAACTTGTTTAGGACATATTTCTAAGCACTTTTAATGAAAGGAACTTAAGCTCAAACTCAAAAATAAGCTCTCTAAGAGCTTATAAAGATAGCTGCTACAGAAAGTAGCCTTTAAAAGGCTTTAAAACTTATTTACACTAAAATACTTGCACAGACTTCATTATAAGCTCAAATTCAAAAGTAAAAGTTGTTTTGGATAGCTTATGATGTCTACAAGCTATTTTTAATAAGCTACTTAACTAAGAAACACTTGAAGCTAACTGAATTTGAGGATTAAAATAGCTAACTCATGAACAAACTCAAAAAGCTCAAATCTAAGAAAAGCTCAAATGCTTAATAAGCCAAGACATAAGCTGAGCTTATGGAAACTAACTAACCTAACTATAAGCTATAAATTCAAATAAGAAAATCAGACACTACAACTTAAAATTCTAAATTTGAAAGGCTTAATACTATTACTACTGTTTTTGGTCTTTTTGGGTTTTTATGAACTTTTAAGCTAAATGTACCTAAGTGATTAAGCTGGAAAAATAGAAACAAGACTTAATCTATCTTAAACTATTCCTAATCTATAAGTCTACTGAGTTTTAAAAGCTAAAACTTATTTAAACTACCCTAACTTAGATTCAATAAGTCCAACAGTATTAACTTAATGTTAATACTGCTGGTGCAATTGACAGATTGGTTAAATCAAAAATGCAGGTGACCAAGGTGGTTTCTACTGCACTTGACATAATCACTAGTAGTGTTTAAACATAAATCAACCAAAATCCAAGCCTGGAAAAGCTTGGATCAAATTTTCACAAGCAAAATCAAAGGGAAAAAGTCCCCTGGTGCTGTGATAAGAAATATAAGCCTTAACTTTTACAAACTTAAAATCTAAACTTTGAAATCTCTTTTATAACTCATTATAGACCAAATCTCAACTGGATCAAAAACTCTTATAAAAAACCTTTGACTATTAAAGGTCAAACTACCTTAACCTAAACACCCCTTAATACTTGACATATTTTCTTTTAACTAGCAAATTTAAAATCTATTGAACTTAATTTGATTACCAGATAACAATTGTCTTAAAACAAGCTTAACAAACAATCCTAAGTATTCAATAAGCCATTAACAATAAGCTATACTAATTTAAGCTAATATATTTAGTTTTTATGATTTTTATGATAGAATGAAGAAAACCTATGATCAAATAATCTATAGCTAAAAACAGATTTCAAGACAGGATTAATAAGCACAAGTGGGCAATAATAAGCACAAATAAGCTAATCAATAAGCAGGTTAAGTAAGTAAGCAAATCTACATTAACAAGTACTTATAAAACTAGATATTAAAGAACATAAGATATTAAATGAAAACTTACTTTAAGCTTCAGCTAAACAGAAGCTACATTCAATTAAGCAGCTACAAGCTCTAGCTTATCCTTATGTATAAGCTAGTATAAGTCCATGTGAGCCCTTCCATGATTGGCTCACCTTCCAAAAAATTTTAAGTCCAAAGTAGTTAAGGTTTTAAGCTGTTTTTAGGATTTAAGTAGATATTAAGACTGAATTAAGCTCTATCTTAGCTTAGAGACTAAGAGAGCTTATTGAGTAGCTTATGAACATTAGCTTATCATTTAAAAAAAAGTGAGAGCTTATGAAAGAAAACAAAAGAGCTTATGACAGATTATTTAAGATTAAAACTGAATTTCATTAATATAAAACTTGATTACATAACTTGAAAGGGAAATTACATAAGTTAGAAAATTAAGCTAAAATTCTAAAACTAACAGCTCCTCCTCATGTGTGTGAGAGGTGAGTGCTTTATATAGCATTCCAAAGAATGTTCTAGCCCCTGCCTTGCTGCCCACGCTCCTTTTAATCACGGAGGTACAATCTCACAATGATTGGAGAGTAATTGATGACCGTTGGATCAAATGATAACTCACACGGATTGCCAGCGTGGCATCCGTGTGGTTACTTAATTGTGCTTCTTTTGAGAGTACACTCAGTGTAAATTTCATCAATCCTTGTGCTTTCCTCTCTTCCACGTGGAATTTCCTAGCTTGATTGACCAATAAGAGCCTTGAGATTACGATTTTATCCTTGCCATCTTGTTATTCTTCCCCTGAATTGTCTAAATTATCCCTTAATTATGATTTGCCCCATGATTTAACCTGAGGGTTAAATGGGAGAGACGAATGAACAGTTAAAACGTATTTTCGCGCCCAAAATTTGACTGAGGGTGAAAGGGGTATGAGTTTGGGTTTATTGCAGCTTCGCTCCTTGTAGTTATTTCATAAAAGTGTAGTGTTAAAATAACTTTCAAATTTGGCAATAAAAGCCCTTGCAGTTTATTAAAAGGGAAATGGGCTAGGGTATTGGGCCAGGTAATAGTATGATTGGGCTTGGACTTTTGTTATGTATCCGGGTAAGGTTTTTAAGGGATTAAAGCCCATTTTGAAGTTCAAGGACCATTTGTGTAACTTTTAAACTTTGAGGGACTGTTATGGAATATTTTGGGATTTTTGTCTTTTGTGGTTGACTTTGGCTGTTTGACTTGAGTTAACCATTTGACTTTGGCTTCCGGCTCTTGCACGCTCTTCCGTTCTCGTGTCCGTGTTTGCCTGTTTTTGACGGTTTTCTTGTGATTTTTGATATATCCGTACTTGCACACACAAAACATAAAAACAAGTATATCTTTGACATTTTAAGTGTGTTTTTGGTCATTTAGGGTTAATTTTGGTATAAACGGATATGTGTATTTTACACTTATCAACTGGTATTGAAAAAAGCAAGGAATCTTTAAACTGACTCAACAAGACCTGGAAGGCCCTGCATACGAAATTGTGAAAGTCTTTCATCCCGACGTAGTCAATCTTCAGTTCCAAATGGAAGAATGCCACAAACTTCTCACCGATCAAGTGGACGATGCAATCCTAAGGTACAACGTCAGCAAACTACTACCGTTGGGTGGTGATCCGGGTCATGTCACAATACAACCGGATTTATTCTTCAACAAAGACTTGGAATATCTATGGTACGGCGCCAAATTAGGCAAGTGCCTGCTTGTCAATCTCGAAAATGAAGGCTGTCTATTATCTGATGGTCGGCTTAGTGAAAATGGACCGGGATCCTGATGTGGATTGAAGAAGAATGCAAGTATGACGTCGCTGCGATGTATGGTATATCTTACTGGTGGTTTCAAAGACAACGGTTCTACATTGATCGACACACATCTGAAGGTGATCGCAGGCCGTACGGACCCATATGCGTATCTTAAGTGTCGTCCGAATTAAAGTCTTTCCAATGTATGGGTACAATTACATGAAGAAGATTGTCCTTCGTCGGGCTGATCTCAAAGAATATGTCATCGCGGAAAGGGACTTCAAATATATGTACCCTAGTGACTTTGAAGATCTGTACTTGTTGACTCTTCAAGGTCACTTGAACCATCTCTCACCCGAAGACAAAAAGATTCTCACTACTGCTTTGTCAACTTATGGACCAGTACTTGTTATCAGACAACGAGTGTAGAAGACTTCCAGCTGGGGATTGAGAGCTACCAGACGTAGTTAAACCTTACCAAACCTCGATGGGATGCCAAGGAATTTGAGTACAAGCATGACTTCACAGTAATTAACTCTCCAAGGGCCGTCACGTTTAGGGACAAATATGGGGTTCAGATGATCATGAGGTTCAATGAAATCCACAAGTTGAGTGATGGTACTCTACTCAAGTTGAGGAGATGATTGGATTACAGAGGTCGAGGAATTTCCGGGTAATAGGAGGAATCCAGGTTTGGATACATGGTTTTGGACAAAGAAAGACGTCGACAGAAGCAAGGAGTTTATGTTTGCCATACAGAAATGACTTTAAGACACAAGACGTTTCTTCTGGAATCTGAAGCTTTGTTGGTGGCAGATAAGAGAAGGAGTACTACCGACTGAGAAGAGGACCAAATAAGGGGTAGTTTTCTTATATGTTGTTGTCATATGTACATTCTAACGTAGTGATTAAACTGTCTCTTAGGCTTGTATATGTTCCATAATCGGCTTGTATAAATCTGACACACTTTCTCCCAAATTTTCCTAACTTAAATTAATTGAGACCCAAAATCTCAACGGATTTGAAAGTTTTGCTCGGGGGAGAAAATGTGTTTAATTATGAAAAATATGATTAAAAAATAGTGATTTTCGTAAATGTAGGCTCTACATATGTGCCTAAAATCTCTTTCAAATATCGATGCACATATTGAGGGGGAGCGAATGGTTATGATGGCAATTGTGGAATTTCCTAAGACCGACCATGTAATTACTTTATTGGAGTTATAAGGATGGTAAGGTTAGGTACTCGATCCCACGATCCCGCCAGAGCCGGAGGGATCTACCCAAGGACAATCCACTAGTTAGTGTAGAAGTCCTTAGGTATGATCATAAAAGGAGTAATGTGAGAATAAGGGAATAGTGCGGACTGAGATGGAGCTAGTGCTGGAACACACCCAACAAGGTTCTAGTAATGAAATCTCGGTAAGCACTAAAGGGGTTGAAGAATGAAAAAGAAATGCTAAGATAAAGGGTGAAAAGAAAGCATCCCTCCTTAAACCTTAGGCAGAAACCGGGTCACTACATATGCTGTCAGAATTACATGGTTGATTGATGACATTGAAGACAAGTATCATGGACCCAGTGATACGCTGCACAACCCTCCCTAGCCACTCAAGATCCATCAAAGGACTCTTGTTTCACTTCTCACGGAGATCATATAATTTCTATTGTCTCTCTTACTCCGAGTTAGTCGATATTGAAAAAGGTGGCTGTTGCACCAGCCTCCGACTCACCAAAAACAAAAATATGCACTATTGGTCTAGAGACATGAGATCTTTAATATATCTGTTAGGGAACTATTCATATACTTGTGTTTTTACACACTGTGTGATGAAATAACACAGGATTATCTTAAGAGTCCTAAGCATTATCCCTGTGATATTGCTAGTAACATCCGATGTGATAGGAAAGTATTCACAGATGAGATAGAAAATCTGCTTGAGCAACACGTCCAAACAAGCTTTAGGTGGGTGACTGGTGAGATTCTTAATGGATCAATTGTGCAATGGCATCGATTCGGTCAGATTTATGAATTGACGGAGGTATGGAATTTTTGGATAATAAGCTTAAAACTCTCATGTGTTACAAATAACACTTTATCTAGTGACTCATCGATTGATTTTCAAATCAATTTTATCTTCAATCGGTGAGAGAGTAACTCACTGATTCACTTCTTTACCGTTCTATTGTAGCAATTCTATAGTGAGGGTAGCCTTGCTTTGAGGTGTCGGTAATGATGATTTACTAGCAAGTACAGTGAATCTAATGCATTTGCGTTAGATGATCCAACACTTTGAGCTGGAAACCCTGTCAAGGAGGTTCTTATAATGAATCTACCTGATCACGGGGGTACAGTATTTATACTGTAAAACGGTCCTCACGGAACCGTGAGGTTTAATGCAATCCCGAACCTTTAACGAATGGAAAAGCCTATGTTCAGTCACAAGCTTTATTGTTAACTGTTGATTTAGGATCATAAAGATGGCGATGCAGATGCCCGGTTACAGTAGAGTTTTATTCACAACCTATGCTCACACTTAATGTTTCTAATCAAATACATCATGACAACTGAAAGACCGACAAAACACAGCAGCTTCCGCAACTCTGATAAAGTTTACTATCATGGATCCAGAGACGTGTAAAGTGATGGGGTCCGAAAGTCACAACATCACATGAAGGCAATATTCCTCAAGGATAATTAAGAGATTTTAAGTTGGATCGTGATCTCATGAAGCTCAAAGATCACTTCAAGCCCAGGGAACAAATATCACTTCTTGATGTACAACGAAAAAATGTTGAAGAATCAAAAGACTACAAGCCAGAATCAAAGGATTATTCAAATATAATGTAGGATATCAATTTGTATTTTCTGGGGTGACCTCCCTTAGGGGGAGATTGTTAGGATTATGAAAATCCATGTAAAAGACTCGGTCACCCCGTGTTATATCTAGCATAGGTTAGCTTGTAGTCTTAGTTTTAATCGTTTAGTTACCGTACGACTTATGGTGTTGGGCCGGGTCTTTGCCCACTTGTTAGCCCACTCTATGGCCCATTTAGGGGCACCAAACTCTTGTATAAATACCCCTTTCCTGAGCAAGGGATAGTTTAGATGTTCATTTTATAACAAACACACACTAAGTGATTTTCTCTCTATAGAACTCCCACTTTCTCTCTCTAGACAATTTGGCCAAACATTAATCCTAGGCTTGTGTTATGATATCCAATATACTACAATATCCAATGAAGGAATGCTTTGGAGAGGTTGAGGATTAGATGGCCTAGGAGGAACATCCATTAAGTTTTGAAGAAAATATTTTGAGGTTGAGGAGAGGTTGGTTCATTTTAGGGATGTGGGTGACAATGGTTGCTTTGATTGAAAGGAGATGAGGTGTTCATGACTTGAGGTGGTTTCTTTGGTTGATGTGGTTTTGGATGGTGCATTTGGAGGAGTTAGAGAAGAAGAGGTTGTTGTGGGAGATGGTGTGAAGAGGTTTTCATTGTCACTAGTTATGTCAACAAATAGTTGCTTTGGTGGTATGATTGTTAGTTTGATTTTCTTGAACCCATGGGAAGAAGAGGCTTGTGTATCCATGGAAGTTTGAGGTGAAAGAGAATGTGAGTGGTGAAGAGATAGAGAAGAGTTCATGATTTAAGGTGGAAGAGATGGATTGAAGAAGTAAGGCATGGGGTTTGAAGTTTTAGATTCCAAAAAGTGTTTGTCAAAATGCAGAAATTATAGCTAGGCCTAGATGGGATAGTGGTCACAAAATAAAATACACAGAAAATTCCGAGGGTCACCGTAGTAAGGATTCCGTTGTGACCTATAATGGTGGTCCCTTAAATACCCGGCGGTCCCATATATATTAGGGGCCGCCCAGTATTTTAGGGGGCCGTTTCTAGAGACAGGAAACTTTTTCCAGAATTTCCTGATATGCTGTATTTAAAATTTTTCTAAATTTCCCTTTTTGTTCAGTCAATCTTATTTCATCATGAATCATCTAATACTTATTATCTAACTTCACAATATCAACTATCTTGAATTATATGAGGGAATCATATGTAGGAAAATTTTATCAAAAGATAAGCATGCATAATATCATATATATATATTATATATAATATTTATATATATATATATATAATATATATTTTATTATATACCTTATATATATATATATATATTTATATTATATATATATATATTTATATATTTATATATATAGCAAAGAGTCTATCGAGGTGCATGTAAGCATTGGTTTAGGATGATAAAATTGAAAGATCATCCATGTCAAGCTAAGTTGCCCATACTAAGTACTAAGTTACTAATAAGTAGCATAAGTTTAAATAGCTAAGCATAATAGATTAGTAAATAATATAGATAATAATGTCATAAAGCAATTTCCCTCATTGCTCACTTCTTCTTCAAATTCTTCCACAAGTTCTAGAAGCCTTTTCCGATTGATCTTAGTCCACCACGTTGCTCATCTCGTAATTGTACTTGATGGTTAATGATTTCGGTTTGACGGGTGTAAAATGGTTCTAAATGAGAGTCAATGTTAGGTGGGTTTGAAAAACTTAAGGAACTTAAGGAATTGACATAACGAATGGGGGAAGGAGTGCTTGCACGCAAGGTCCCTTCATCATTTCCATCGTCATCATCATCATTGAGATGAGATAAGGATGGTTGATCAAAGGTGGAGGAGGAAGTGGAAGGACGACCTCTTCTCGTGCCATGATTCCTTCAAACTTTTTGCTCTAGTTGAGCGGCAAGAGGATTCATGACACGATAGTACAAGACATAGGACTCGTTGTACAACTCGGGATATTCATTCATGATAAATTTAAACAAACAGGTTAATAACATACCATAGAATAGAATTAACCTAGCTTGCTTAGTGACCCACTCCATTCGTTTCGCCATGTAATAGGCAAGATTGAATTTTTCAAAGTGTACAACACAATAAATCATGAAACAAAGACATGCGGGAACATGATCCTGATTACCCCCCAGACAGAAGACGTTATCCCGGATGATTTCCTCTAAAGGCTTCAAAGTTGACACGATTTCACGAGTGAGAATTTGATATTCAAGAACATCAATCTCTTCCTCATGATGGATGCGACACACTTGACCTTCTCGATCAATTTTAATAGACTAAATGATGTCCTCAATGGAAGGCGCATGTGTCTTTACCGATAGATGGAGTTGTCCAAAAATTTTTCAAAAACCACCCGACCTTCATGGATATAGCGTTCTTCAAGGTTCATTAGTTTTTCTCTTATTGGAGTACGGAATTCATGTGAGATTTTAGGGATATAGTGTCTTGTATTTTTGTAGTCTTCAGATGATTTTTGAGGCATTGTCACCTAGAATGAGAGAACCAAGATCACATTTTAATTGAATTTTACTTGTATTAATATTTTAGGTTCATGTCTAGTATGTGTCTATATGCAAAAAATGTGGAGTAACGATTAACTCGACCTAACCATAAAATCCTAAGAGTTAACCCAAACACTCCTTAATTTGATTTTGCTCATCCAAACAAGTCAAAAAATACATATGAATTATGTATCTCGAAATTTATTCATGAGATCATTATGCATGTGTTTGAAAACGTTTTTAGGTTGTATTGACAATGCATAACAACAATTTTATTTTGTTCCTAACGTGAGTGATTTGAAAAATAAAATTAGGGTTTTAGTTCAAAATCAATTTTTCTACAAACTCACTAATATGTACAAATCCTATGTCTACGGGAAGCATATTAGTTGTACATTGTATTCTAGTAGGTCTAATTGAACAAAATTGAAAGAAAAATGGAAAATCCCCAATTTTGATTTTTGGTATTCATGATGAACCCTAGACTCAAATTGAAAGAAAATAGATAAAATAACTTACAAATGATAATCTTTGTGATGTTAGGATTGATTATTAGTGTTTATTTGATCTTCAAATGATGTTTTAATGGTTGGATTTGAGTTTTGGGTGGGTTATTGTGCGTTTTTGTCACTTGCAGCATGAAGGGGAGTGTTTGTTTTCGTGGTTTGAAATTTTTTTGTTTAAGTGTTCATATTTTTGATTTCCTGATGGCGGTCCCATATCTCCTGGCGGTCCCAAATATATTGGGGGGCCGCCCTCAGGCTACGTTTTTTAACTTGATTTTGACAAAAAATTTGCGAAGAGAGGTGACTTTTTAATTTGCATTTCGCGAATTAAAGGTGCTTAAAGTACTTCGGATGAAGTATTTAAGTTGTCACGACACGGAGTAGAACACGAACTAGAATTGAGACAGAAGAAGGATAAGCGGACTTATATGATTTATAGAATGTGTTCCATCATTCCTAAACCAAGATGTAGATAGTTAAACGATTCACTTTTAAGGAGTTTAGTAAGAATGTCGGCGATGTTGTCGATGAACGACACTTTTTCGATTGAGATATGTCCTTTTTGGACATTATCACGAAGAAAGTGGTGACGTATTTCGATGTGTTTGGTACGAGAGTGTTGCACCGGGTTTTTGCTAAGGTCAATCGCGCCATTGTTGTCACACATGATAGGAACGTCATCAAGTCATACGTCGTAGTCGATGAGAGCTTGTTTCATCTATAGTGTTTGTTGACATGCCTTTCCGGCGCTTACATATTCGGCTTCGGTAGTGGATATAGCAAGAGCGGTTTGTTTCTTCGAGAACCAAGATGTCAAATAACATCCCACGAACGTATAAATACCGCTAGTGCTTTTCGTCCACAAATCTCCCACATGAACAGAGTCGGCATATATTACGATTCTATGCCGTTTTTTTTTTTTCCCCTTAGAATACCATAATCCTAAGTGCGTATTTGCCTTTAATGTATCGGAAGATACGCTTGAAAAAAAGCCGCTTCAAGGTGAGAGGTTTTTGGGAGCCTCTTGAAATCGTGCACAAGGCAAACACTAAACGTTATATCGGCCTACTTGTCGATAGATATAATAAACTACCTATCATTTCTCGATACTTGGTACTTATCTATACGACTCACACTCTTCTCTTTCGTGAGTTTAGTACGATGACATGGGGGTTATCATTGGTTTTTAGACTCTTCTAGACCAAATTTCTTAAGCATTTCTTTTAATATACTTAGATTATTTAAACAATATACATGCTTGTCTTTGTTTAAATTGTAATCCAAGGAGAGAAGATAAGTTCACACCATCATGCCATCTTTGAACTCTTCATGATTTATTTTTTAGCAAATTCGTCACACATGTCTTGACAAGTCGAAACCAAAAATTTCTCGACATATATTTGAACAATGATGGGATTTGAACTTTTCTTCTTAGTAAAATAGTGTAACAATCCATTATCCCATTTTATATCCATGATTAAACAGAAAAGTTTTCAATCTATCATGACCAAGCTTGGTTGCTTGGTTTAAGGCCATATAAAGCTTTCTTTAGTTATATAAACATGATCCCGGTTTTTTGAAATCAATGAAATCCCGGAGGTTTTTAGTCACGTATACCTGCCCACATTGATAAAACAGTTCGAATGCACTTTAACATCCATTTTGGAATAATTTAAAAATCTAAGGCGCAAGCATAGGCTAATAATATCCTAATAATTCAAGTCCCTAGCAACCGAGGCATAAGTTTCATCATAATCGAATGCCTCCTCTTTGTAGGTTGTAGCCTGTGAAGCAACTAACCTAACCTTATACGAAGAAACAATACCTTTCTCATCAAACTTATTTCTAAACACCCACTTAATTCCTATATTTCGTCATATTCCTAAGGTTTCGGAACTAGCTCCCAAAACGTCGATCTAGCAAATGAATTATTTAATTCTTCTTGCATGGCGACTATCCAACTTTTATCTCCTAAGGCTTTCATTTTACATTCTAGGTTCTATAGTTTGATATAAAACGTAGAAGTTCTTTGGCTTTAGGCTAGTGATCTAAGGGTTTCTTTGGTTGAAGTTTCTATTAACATTTTCTATGGGAATGGTTTTTCCTAGATTCCTTAATATTGACTATTTTTATCAAATCTCTAATGTTTCATCCTCAACAATATTTTCAAGTTTTTTATTTTCGATTTCCCTAATACATCTTCTTCATCTAAACATCATCCACCAAGGTGATGTCTTAGAGGGTGGAGGAGTTTCATTCGAATGTCACGTTCAGAGATTCTTCGATTTCCTAATGTGTTTTATAAAGAATGATAAGGCTTTTACTATTTGGGAGTAACCTAGAAAGACACCTTCGTAAACTTTGGGTTCAAACATGGTAAGGTAGTCCTTTGGTGTTTAAAAACAAAGCACTGGCTTCCAAAAACACTCCTAAATAGTCAAGGAGTAGGTTTCCTACCTCTCATAGATTTCCATAAGAGTGTTTTTCTAGAATGATCTAAATTACGGATTCGTTGAGAATATATGTTGAAGTACTACGGCGATACACCAAACGTTTTTGTAACCGATTGCTCGTAAGTTCCACAATGGGTTTCTACTCATTTCCTTGAAGTGTCCTATTTTTCCTTTCAATAAAACCACGCAATTTTGATTGAGGAGTGCGTGGAGCTGAGAAGTTATGAGTAATACCATTGGCATTAGAAAATACTTCAAATTGTACTTCATTATCAAATTTCCCCCCCCCCCCCCCCCCTCCCTTTATTTCTAACCGTGGTCGGTTCTATTTGACAATATAGTAACATCCAAATTGGTTTTGATTTTCTTACTAATATTTTGAATGATCGAAAGCTCGGTTTTTATTCTTAGAAATCTAGTCCCAAGAACACCTAGAAGTAGTCCATCTACTATGGACAAAGGTTGTAACGGTTTCCTCCATAAACTCCGTACGGCGTATGATCAAAATGAGATCCATAGTGAGAAGTTCTAAGCATCTAGTCCGTTGAGACTATGTTCTTAGCTTTGTACTAACGTGAGCTGTTTCCAATTTGCAAGATCACAAAAATGTGTCAAACTTAATCTTAGGTAAGTTATTCTAACTATTTCCATAGAAGCTAACGATTGAATTGAGACGCAATATATGCGTGACCTAATATTCTATGCCATCAAGGTGCAAATTCTTCATCAAAGTCGTTGCTAGACAAATTTTTGATCCTTTTGCTTACATCCTAATTTCATCACATATACTCCTTCTTCCTAATACCTCTACCTATGACTTATCTGTTCTTAGTGATTGTCACTATCATGTTTCAGAGAAAGTTACTTTTACACTTATTACACATATTTGTCATATACTTAGCAAGTTAAATCCTAAGTATCAACATGTTTACATTCTCTATATTTGAGAGATCATTAGAACTCGTACATTTGCCAATGATGTAACCGCAAAAGATTACTACCAAAAATGAGACATTACATCCCATTGAATTTCCAGCCGTTCGTAACTTGTGAATAGTTTTCGGTTACCCGTCATAATGTTAGAGCATCCGCTATCCTTGATTCATTCTTGGGGCTCCAAGTCGCTCCATGCATATCTATTTAAATAAGACAATAACTCAAACATTTGGTCCCAAATATCTCATGGGCTTAGAAGTTTAAGTGAGCCGGAACATCCCGGATATTGTGAGTAGGAAGAATTCAATGTGGGTCAAATGGGTTAATATTTATTGGTTAAAAGGTAGGAGTATGTGGGATGTTGAACTGAATATAGGGTATTCTTGGTGTTAGAAGCAGTTATTGGATCTTATAGATAAAATTAAGTGGTTTGTCTATGTTAAAATTGGTAATGGTAATAGTTGCAATGTTTGGTTTGATAAGTGGAGTCCTCAAGGTCCTTTAAGTAGATTGATTTCTCATACAGTGTTAGAGCAGGCTAACCTATGTGTTAAGACTAGAGTTGTGGACATTATTGATAACAATGAGTGGAAGTGGCCTATTGAGTGGGTTAATAGGTTTGATGAGGTCACAAATGTTCTTGATCCTTAACTTGTTCCTGAAATTGAAGATAAAACTCTTTGGGTTGACAAAAAGGGTGTGGAAAAAGGGTTCTCTATTTAAGAAGTATGGAAAGCTATTAGGGAAGAGTCTCCTTAAGTGATCTGGTATAAACATGTGTGGTTTTTATAATGTATACCCAGGCATGCTTTCATTTCGTGGGTTGCCATTAAGGGTAGACTTAAGACGTTGGATATGAATTCAAAATGGATGAATATTCAAGGAATGGTTTGTCATCTGTGTAATCAAGACACTGAGTCTCATAGTCATCTTTTTTTCAAATGTGAGTATTCTAAAAGATTATGGGAAAGGTTAAAAACCATGATCAATTTTGATAATGTGTCTAATGAATGGGCTAGTGTTTTATCTTTTACTTTGAACAAACCTGCTTCCAACTCCATATGGAGTGTGATACAGTGATTGACGTTAGGAGCTTGTGTATCTTTCTTGTGGCAAGAAAGGAATATCAGGTGTTTTGTTAAGAAATATAGAGACATTGATTGTCTGTTTAATATTATAATTGAGACTGTAAGGATGAAGCTTATGGGTTTAAATTTTAAAACAACAGTGAATGTTATTGAAGCTGCCAAGATTTGGAATTTGCAGTTGGGAGGGAATTTGCTGGTCAATAAGGGAGATTATTACAAAAGAATGGATGAGGATTTGGGAAAGGGTTCTGATCCAATGGAATGTCAATGATAAGTCCTCTTTCATGTGTGTGGCTAAACGGGTTTCATGATGGAACTGGTTTTTGGAAATGTGATCGTCACTTAATATATATAAATATAATATAATATAAATATATAATAAGATAATATCAATAATAGAGAGAGTAAGTATTCCGAGAGGCTTTTTTAAAAGGATTTTTACTCTTGTCCAAAGCAAAAACCCTAAAAGACCTTCCCGGGTCGTTTCCCGTCGAGGCGTGAATTTGAAAATCGAGTTTTGGTTTGAGAATTTATGCTTGAATAATCACAATTTGGATTGGGTTTTCTAAATCTACAGGCAAAAGCAATTAAAAGGCAAGCTAAACTAAAAACGAAAGCAATTACGAAATTAAAAACGTAAACGGGAACGTAAAAACGCGACTTAAAACCTAAATTATCAAAATTTAATCCTAAAATGATTTTTTAACTTTTAATAAACCCTAAATGACTAAAATGCAAGAACAAAGAAAACTAAACCAAAAACGAAAGTAATTTAAGCTTAAAAACACGAAAAACGTTAACGGGATTCAATCACGTTCTTTAAAAATTCAAAATCTAAAATTTTAACCCTACGAAAGCAAATCTAATTTTCTACAGTCCTATTTGATAAAAGAAAATTTTAAAAAAAAGAATTATATTTTTTTGACTTTTTAATAATTTATTATGATTTAAAAACGGATTTAGTCTAAATTAAATATTAAAAATATTAAACTAATTACGAAAATTCTGAAAAAATCACGAAAAGTAGTTTGAACTATGCTTAATCTAAGAAAAATGAAAAACTAGAAAAATGCTAAACGAATAAGCTAGAAATAAGCCAA
>BQNB010081019.1:11525-23352 GCA_026074375.1 Tanacetum coccineum
TATATGTGTGTGTGTATTTATATATGTATATGTATATGTATATATATATATATATGATACTCTAATAAACATTATTTTTATATAAAATATAATTTATAATTTTATTAAGATATAAATTAAAAGGTAAGCTATAAATATTGAAATTGATTTTAATTTTAAATAAATAATAATTATTAAATATAAAATAATAATTATAATTATAATAACAACAACAATGATAAAAATAATATGAATTCTATGGAATTGTAACAATCCACTCATTTTAACATGAAATGTTGAATTCCATATATATGGGATTTTGAAGGAATTTCATTCCATTCCGTTTGCCAACCAAACACATTAAGGAATGGAATTCAGATTCCAAATTTCATAAATGTGCCTACCAAACACGATATAGAATTGAATCATATTCCAATTCCATCAGAATCCTGAAGATTCCGCGAACCAAACGGACCCTTAAGGTATGTATAAACAAATCGTTAAACATGATAGTGATCAAAGATAATCTTTTTGTCTTAGACATTACATTTTTACAAATGTAATAAAACCTTTTTATAAATTCCAATATACAAAATATTTTTATTAATTAAAGAAATGTTTTAATTAAATATATAAATTCAAAATCTGGTTCCCCCCTCCCCAAACAGATGTTTCTGGACCAAATAAACATTTCTCCACTAAAAGACAAAAAAATGAGCGTCTACCTAGGGGCGGCCCCTTGACAGGTAGAACGACCTCCAAATATATATGGGACTGCCAGGACCGCCTACAAGAGACGTTATTCTCTCTTGCCTATAAGTACTACACTAAAAGACAAAAAAGGAGCGTTTACCTAGGGGCGGCCCCTTGATTGGTTGTCCATATTGTTGGTTGGTAACATAAACTCGGATCAAACATTTTTATAAGCAAAGTTTAAAAACGGCAACCCCTTCTAGTTTCCATATTTGCTATAGTGCTTTGCTTAGCACTTTTCCAATCAACACCGCCTTCAATTAAAACGAAGATATATCCAGTCTGAGACTTCAATTCGTCAACATCTGTTTGATATCCAACATCAGTGTAGCAAGTAACTCTGAGCTCCCATGTCATATCACCACCGTAAACAAGAAACATGTCGTTAGTATTCCTAAGATACTTCATAATGTTCTTAACAGTTGTCCAGTGTAATTCTAAAATTGTCTTGTTAAGTTCTGAGCTAACATAACATCAGGTCTAGTGCATCTAACTGCGTACATAATAGATCCCACAACCGAGGCATAAGGAATTATATTCATGCGCTTCACCTCAGCATGTGTTGAAGCACCTTGAGCATTGCTCAATACTGGCCTTTCTTGCATTATGATAATTTTACACTTGGAATTCTTTATATTAAACCTTTTCAAGATTTATCAATGTAATCACTTTGACATAAACCAATTAACCGCCTAGATCTATCTCTGTAGATCTTGATTCCAAGGATGTATGCTACTTCTCATAAGTTTTTCATAGCAAAACACTTTCTGAGATAGGATTTTACATCTTATAACATTAGAATGTGATTTCCCATGATCAATATGTCATCGACATATAAGATTAGTAAAGTAACATTACCCCCACTAGCTTTTACATATACACATGGCTCATCACAGTTTTGAGTGAACCCAAACTTCTTGATCTCCTCATCAAACCTTTTATTCCATTACCTTGATGCTTGCTTTAGTCTATATAAATGGAACGTTAGAGCTTGCATACTTGGTTTGGATATTTTGAATTGACAAAACCCTCAGGTTGCACCATATAGACTTCTTCATTTAGATGTGCATTGAGGAAGGCAGTTTTGATATCCATTTGCCAAATCTCATAGTCATAGTATGCAACTATAACTATAAGAATCCTAATAGTCTATTGTCTACAATAGAAGAAAAGGTTTCTTCATAATCAACCCCATAGGTTTGATTGAAGCCCTTCGCTATAAGACGAGCTTTATAGGTGTCTACATTGCCATCCATGTCAGTCTTCATCTTGAAGAGACACTTGTTACCAACGGTTTTAGCGTTACGAGGAAGATCAACTAAATTCTAGACTTAGTTGTCTTTCATGGATTGCATTTCCACATTCATAGCTTCAAGCTATTTATCAGATTCAGGATCCGATAATGCAACTTTGTAGTTAGTGGGTTCATGATGATCCTCTAACTCATGCTCCTCAGCATCAACGTATAATCACTTTCGATCTTGGGCATGTCATGTCCTTGTGGACCTACGAACGGGAGTTACATCACTTTGAGGTTTAACAATTTCTTGTTCATCCTTATCATGATGTTCGTTAGTGTTTTCAGAAGGATGCGTATCTTATTTTTGAATTACTTCAAGATCTTCTAAAATCCTACTTGCTTCTTGCGACATAAGACTATTCTCAAACAATTTAGCATTTTGAGCAACAATAACTTTGTTCTCGGGCGGGTAGTAAAAGGAGTAGCCCATTGTTTCCTTTGGGTATCCTACAAAGACACACTTAATAGATCTAGGTTTAATTTTGTCAAGTTTGATAAGCGTATCATGCTTTACAAGTTCCTCACAACCCTAAAAGGAGTCTTTTCAAGTGTCTCACAACCTCAAAAGGAGTCTTTTCAAGCGTATCACATATCACGCTTTACAAGTGCCTCACAACCCAATGCCATACTTTGTATGGTGTCTTTTCAACCTTCTTCGTTGGCACCATATTAAGAATGCATGCAATAGACTCAAGAGCATAATCTCAAAAGGACTTAGGTAGAGTAGTTTGACTCTTCATGGAGCGAACCATGTCTAGCAAGGCTTTATTTCTCCTTTCAGACGCACCATTATGTTGTGGTGTATATGGAGGAGTGCATTGGGAAATAATCCCATGCTCCTTAAGATCATCTAAAAACTCTTGAGTCATATATTCTCCACCATGACCAGAACATAGAGCTTTTATGGTCTTTCTGAGTTGATTTTGTACTTCTCTTTGAAAAACTTTGAAATTTTCAAAGACTTCATTTTTATGTTTAAACAAGTAAACATAACCATAATGACTAAAGTCGTCAGTGAAAGTAACGAAGTAACTGGCTCCTTATCTTGACACGGTTCTAAATAGGCTACATATATCGGTGTGTATAAGTCCAAGTAGATCCTTAGCTATTTCCATTTGATGCGAAATTGGCTTACGTGCCATCTTACTAGACATACATGAAACACGTTTATCAAAAGACTCATCATCAGTTGATTCAAGAAGCCCATCATGTTGTAGCTGCTCAATGCGTTTCTTGTTAATGTTTCTAAGACAACAGTGGCACAAGTGTGACACTCTATAAATTCCTAGGTCAATATTTTGACTTTTTCGTGCATAAGTTTGACTTTTAATAAGTTACGTGTTAATTAAATAAATAACCGAGAAGTTGTCCCGCGTGTAACTAAGAAACGTTACCGGATGTGTTTTGGCTTTCTATTGAACATAGTCATTTGCCGACTATCTCGTTTTTACTTTACGAGTATACGTTTATATTTACATAATTTCTTATCGAAAAGTCATGCGTTTTCAGTATTACGGATGTACGTTTACACCACCTAGATTAATTAAACATGCAAGATCATGCATACACTTAGTTGAATTTTAGATCCTTCTTGCAAAACTTGATCAATTTGCCCCCTCCCCCTTGTGTCCTTGTGGTTGTCCGCCCCTACCCTAACCCAACATACCTCTAAAACTTTTGCTAACTTGTTTCCTTTGTACATTTTGATATTTTGTCCTAAGACTTGAATACCTAATTGTATGCACACTATATGTCTAGCTACATATGCACATTCTTTTATTCATCAAATTCTTTCTCTCACTAAGAAAAACACACACACCAAAAACTCTTTTCTTTCCTCTCTTCATGTGGCGTCGCACGAACCAAACAACCGCAACCTTTGGTGTTTTTGGTTCTTGATTCAAGTTTTATTGACGGATTGTTGATCGGGGTTTAATCATAGTGTTATTTGGGGCATTCCTTTGGTTATTCAGGTTATACTTTTATACTCTTGAGGTTAAAGATTCAAGCTTTTCATCACCATCTTTTCCACACAAGTAAGTGGTATCGTTTCCTTCGTTTGGGTGAACTCGTTCTAGTATTCATTCACTCATCATGATCTATTCTTCTTAAAAACTATATCATCTATGTTTGAGGTCACTTTTTATAACAAAAGCATTAAGATAAACAAGGTTGTACAACTCGTTTTCAAGTTTGGAACTTTTATTTGCAATCTTGCATTTTCTTGTACTTTTGAGTCCGTGGCAAAACATTGAGTGTTAAAAGTGGCGTTTGGTGAATGAGACGATGGAATTAGATTAGTATTGCGTATGGTTTTGTTGTTGGATTAGGTAGTTGACAAAGTTAGGTTCGTTTTGCGAATTTGAGAAGTTGTGGTGAAGTTTTGGATTGATTTCAGGTAAAATACCTAGCTGCCCAGATTTGTTTCGAGGGTTTCAAGGGTTTTGGGCACCTCAAAAGCGTTTTGGTCACTTAAAACTCTAAGAATATGATTGTAGATGTCATTATGCAAATTTTGATATAAAGAACACAAAAACCGGACTTAAAATGAGCAAGTTATGGTCAAATGAAGTTGGATACATTTTTCGACAAAAACAGTTTCGGGTACATTATGAGCAGATTCATAAATGCGTATTTTGACCAATTTCGGGTCCGAACCGGCTAAAGTGTACAAAAGAAAACTTGCTCGAAATGATTTTTGGAAAAATAAGCAAATTTTCTCGAGGCTTGAAAGTCTAAAATGAAGGAGTTATACCATGATAAAAATCGGATCATTTTTGAGACACTATAATTGAATTTTTGTGCTGATTGGAATAATAAAATGGCTTTTCGAGCGTTTTCGAGTCCGTTTAAGTTTTAAAAACCTTAGCGAACGATAATGTATCGTTTACATATATTTAGGGAGCGTTAGAAACTTTCTAAAAACTATATTTCGAAAACGTTAGAGGTTACTAAAAATAGTAAGTTTTTATTAAGCGAAATATATAAAATAGCGAGATAAAAATGAAAGTTAGATATTTAAGTTTCCCCTTAGTGCATTTAGATGTAAAATGGACTCATCTAATTTTTAAGAGACATCGTTAATGTCCAGGACTTCTAAACTTTCTAAAAATAAATACTTTCCAAAAATAGTAATCTTCGTATAAACGCCATAACTTAACTAAAAAAATCTTATAACTTCGTTAAGACACGTTTTTATTATTTAAACTAAGACACAAACACAAGTGGATGATATATACTCCTATAAAGGTTTTAGTTTACGTTTCGATATATTTTATTCTTGCTTCTAATGCGCGTCATTTACTTAGGTCGTGGTTAGGATCGCTTGGCTACTCTCTTCTTTTGTTGATTGCTTTCGTTAAAACTTTCACTCACCATTTGCTTAAGGTGAGTTCTTAGCCCCACGTTTTACTACTTTACAATTACTTTACAACTTTAGGGTGAGAACATTGCTTGCTTTAAATTTGGACACAAGTGCTTTACTTTACTCTTACATCTTTACGTGTTGCCTAAGTTACCGTTAAACCACTATTGCCCGTTATCATGAACCGTTAATTACGTGTTGTAAGCGCAAGTGTTATAAATAGATCTATTAGGACTGATAGGCCCCGTCCAGGTTTGGTAATTCTCACTTGACCGACTGACTGGTTAAAACGGACGTATATCATGTCGGACTTGTAGGTGGTCTTTGGTTGGACACCATTAGGGTAAGCCTTGCTTAGCATCAAGTATGGTACATACTTTATTTAGCTTCAGTGTCATGAGCTTAGAGCAACGTAAATACTTTTTGTGATATTGTATGTGTTACGATAGTCACACGTCTACAAATCTTGTGATCCATACTTACTTTATGCTTAAACCTACGAATTCACCAACTTTATGTTGACGTTTTAAGCATGCTTTCTCAGGTGCTTAGCTTTGGATTCCCTTGATGTGCTACGTGGAGTCTACTTACATTATAGCTGCATTTTTTAAGAAACATCTTTCTGTCATTTAATTTACCGTTGTTATTGTTATTTAATTTACCGTTGTTATTTGAAAACATCTGTTAAGCTTCCGCATTTGACAATTTAAATTATAGAGTATTGTAAAACTTATTTATTTAAAATTTATGCAACAGTGAATCATTTTCAAAACGTCCATTTAGTTGTCGTTCCCTTGCCTTGTGTTTGAGATATGTATGAAGTCATGCCCTCGGATTCCTATTTCCGTTACAACCCGTTTTGGGGGTGTGACTGATTGGTATCAAGAGCCAAGGTTATGAGAACCAGGTAGTATATTAGGTCTGGTCTATAACCAGTACGTGATCCTTATATGATTATAGTCCCCCTTGTCTATACGTGCATTTACGTTTGCCTTATTTGTGCATTTACTATTATATATACTTAAGTTTATTTTGCCTTGAGCTTTATTTTGCTATGAGCTTACGTTTACCTTGCGTTTATCTTTTCTCTGCGTTTATTTTTGCCTTACATAGATTTTTCCATTTGTTTTATATAAATACTAATCTTTTCCCAAGACATTATAAGTGAAGCAATGGTCTCTAAAATTTTCCCAAGACATTATAAGTGAAGCAATGGTCTCTAATCTTTTCCCAAGACATTGTAAGTGAAGCAATGGTCTCTAATCTTTTCCCAAACCATTGTGAGTGAAGCAATGATCTCTAAACATTTCCTAAGACATCGTGAGTGATACGATGGTCTTTAAAACTTTTTCATGACTTTACATAATAGCGTTTTACTTAACATTGAAACTTGTCACAGTTTGGCGACCCCACTGATTATCTCACTATCCGACTACGAAGACGAGTTTGAACACCCACCCTATACTGTTGAAACACGTACGTCATTTTGTGGCCCATCGCCTAGAAACATGTCGATTAATTAGAGCACGACAATAACCCGTCATCTTGTAACATTTCATTTTTGGAACCCGACTTATTTATTTTTCTTTTACTCTTTTAATTTTGAAGAAAATGTCAGCAACGAGACAAGGAATAAGTTCCGCGGAGATTGACCAGATTGTATCCTAACGAGTTACTGATGCTATTGAAGCTATTATTGTCTATGAGACAAAAATCCGCATGGCTCACGACTCAATGAATCAGGTCGTACGTCAGGGAAGCACAATAGTAAAGAATGTTAACAACAAGAGGAAATGGGGAAGTGATCACGGTAGAAATTCTAGCCAGCAAAGCAAGAGACTTGAAGTGGTTAGGGCACACGCTGTTCAGCCCGACAACAAAAAAGCTTATGCTGGGAATTTGCCTTACTGCAACAAGTGTAAGTTGCATCATGTTGGACCGTGTACTGTGAAGTGTGGTAACTGTAAGAGAGTTGGCCACCTGACTAGGAATTGTAAGGCACCTGTTGCTGCCACCAACCAAAGAGCTCCAGTGGCGAATCAAAAAACCATCACATGTTATGAATGTGGGAGACAAGGGAATACCAGGAGTGGTTGCACAAAGTTGAAGAATCAGAACCATGTGAACCATATTTGGAAGAAAAAAACTCACGAGAACTCTAACGTCGTCAAAGATAATGCTGATGCTTAAGGAGAGATTTTTCTGCCCTACATAGTGAAACCCAAGTCGAAACCTTCTAGGATTATATTCCCTAAGAGATTTGCAGTAGTACTTTCCTATAAATTTCATTGTTTTGCGTGGATGATTTAAATTCTTTATTAATGTATGTGTCATGACGATTCCATCGGTTATACTTTAATTCTCTATTAATTTATGTAAGCTATTCCTTGAACTTGTTACAGTCTTATAATCTATTTCACTATCATTTTATAAACTATTTTGGTATCATCTTATAAACCATTTTGTTGTTATCCTATAAACCATCTTGTTATTTACCTATAAGCCATTTTGCTATTATCTTATAAATCATTTTGCTATTACCTTATAAACTATTCTGCTAGTACCTTATAAACTATTTTGCTATCATCCAATAAACTATTAGTTAACATCTTATAAACTACTCCGCTTTCTTGTGAAATGTTTTCGTAAATTATTTTGACTACTACCTTATAAACAGTATGGTTTATACCATTTAATTCTGAGAAACATTACACTAGTTTGATGAAATAAGCATTTCATCGTTAGTACTTAATTATACATAGCCTGATCACCTATGTAAAATTCAGGAAGGATCAAGCTCTGTTGGGAGTAGTCACCTTAAAATTTTATCAATTTATCTTCACCTTTCGTTTCTATTTTCATTTCTTTTCTCTATATTTTTAATGTGGTTTTATCGTATTCATGTTTTACTGATATTTTGCATGCGTATTAGTGAGTTATGTCTGTCATTTATATTCGTATTAGTAAGTATTGTAACTAAGTAGATTTCTCTTAACCTTAACATATAGAGACACTATACCATTAGCCGAGAGACCAAATCACGCTCCTTGTAGTCATGATAATTATGGATTGTAAGATTTTAGAATGTAATGAACTTATTCTTTTTATTGGGTTAGAATCAAGAAAACTAGGGGATTGCTTCACCGTCAAATTTCCTGATGGTCATGAAGTTAAGGCAAAAGACATAATCATTAGCCGATAGAAGTTTCGTACCCACAGCTTTTAGCCTTCTAAGTGACATCGTCCCATCTATCTTAGACATTAAATACCCTATCGAGCTAGCTGATGGAAAGCTAATAGGAGCCGATTCTATACTAGGAGGTTTCACCTTAAATGTTTCTTAACCACCTGTTCAACAACAACCTAATCCCCATAAAATTCAGTAGTTTTGACGTTATCATTGGTATGGATTAGTTAACGAAGTACCACGCCGTCATCATTTGTGATAAGAAGATCTATCGTATCCCCTATGATAATGAAACCTTAATGATTCAAGGAAATAAAAGCGATGGAAAAAGTGCATATAGGTTAAGTATCATATCGTGTATCAAGACTCAGAAGTGTATACAGAAGGGAAGCCACGTCTTCTAGCACAGATCACTGAAAGGAAGATTGGGAAAAAGTCGAAGGAGAAGTAACTGGAGGATGTACCTATCATGCGAGATTATCTAGAAGTCCTTTTTTGAAGACTTGGCAGAACGTTCACCGACCCACCAAGTAGAAATTTCTAATCGCCTTAGTACCCGGTGCTGCACCTGTAGCACAATCGCCGTATAGACTAGCACTGTCTGAAATGCAAGAATTGTCCACCCAACTGTAAGAACTTGCTGACAAAGGATTCATAAGACCAAGTTCCTCACCGTGGGGAGCTCCAATTTTGTTTGTTAAGAAGAAAGACGGATCGTTCAGAATGTGTATAGATTATCGTGAACTTAACAAGCTTATCATGAAGAACCGTTACCCGTTTTCTAGAATCGATGATTTGTTTGATCAACTGCAAGGATCGAGTGTTTACTTGAAGATTGATCTAAGGTCTGGTTATCACCAACTCAGAGTTCAAGAAGAAGATATTCCAAAGACGGAGTTTAGGACTCGTTATGGTCATTATGAGTTCCAGGTAATGCCTTTTGGACTGACTAACGCACCGGTGGTATTCATGAATTTGATGAATCAGGTGTGCAAACCATACTTGGATAAGTTCGTGATTATGTTCATTGATGATATTTTGATCTACTCTAAGAACAAGGAAGAACATGAAGAACACCTTAAGTTAACCTTGGAATTACTTAAGAAGGAGGAGTTGTACGCCAAATTTTCAAAGTATGATTTTTGGCTCCCAAAAGTGCAGTTTCTTAGTCACGTGATTGATAGTGAAGACATTTACGTTGATCCTGCTAAGATTAAGTCAATCAAGGATTGGGCATCGTCTAAGACTTTGATAGAAATTTTCCAATTCTTAGGTCTTGCCGATTACAACCAATGATTTATCGAAGGTTTTTTGAAGATCGCTAAGCCTATGATAAAGTTGACTCAGAAGAGCATGAAGTTTGACTGAGGAGAAAAAGAAGAAGATACATTTTAGCTATTGAAACAGAAATTGTATAGTGCACTAATTTTGGCATTATCCGAAGGAAGCGAAAACTTCATGGTCTACTATGATGCTTTGCATAAAAGTTTGGGCACAGTTTTGATGCAAAGAGAGAAAGTCATAGCTTATGCATCCTGCCAACTCAAAGTTCATGAGAAGAACTACACTACTCATGATTTG
Organism: Tanacetum coccineum; assembly: GCA_026074375.1. NCBI lineage: Eukaryota > Viridiplantae > Streptophyta > Magnoliopsida > Asterales > Asteraceae > Tanacetum > Tanacetum coccineum. The sequence continues at coordinate 21,690 of BQNB010081019.1, forward strand.
GAACTTGGAGTTGTAGTGTTCGCTCTAAAGATTTGGAGACACTACTTGTACAGCACGAAGTGCGTTTTGTTCACTGATCATAAGAGCTTACAACATTTTCTAGATTAGAAGGAGCTGAACATGAGACAACGTAGATGGTTGAAGCTATTGAGTGATTACGATTGCGAGATTCGTTATCACCCGGGGAAGGCGAACGTGGTGGCAGATGCCTTAAGCCGAAAGGAAAGGATTAAGTCGCTACGAGTTTAAGCCTTGATAATGACAATTAACTTAAATCGCATGTCTCAGATTTTGAATGCTCAAGCTGAAGCAATGCAGGAAGATAACGTTAAGGAAGAAAACCTTCATGGTATGAATAAGGATTTTAAACACGTGCCCGTGGAACACTCTATATTGGAAAACAGAGTTGGGTGCTACATTTTAGATGATTGAGAGATTTGATCATGAATGTGTCACACAAGTCTAAATACTCTATCCACCTGAGATCAGATAAGATGTATCATGATCTCAAAAAGTTATATTGGTGGCCCAATATGAAAACAAAAATTGCCACCTATGTCAGCAAGTGTCTGACATGTGCCAAAGTTAAGGCATAATACCAAAAACCATCTGGGTTGTTGCTTTAACCTGAGATTCCATAGTGGAAGTGGGAAAATATTATAATGGATTTCATCACTAAACTGCCAAAGACGTCAAATGGTCACGATACAATTTGGGTAATCGTCGACCTACTCACTAAATCTTTACATTTTCTGGCAATGAAGGAAACAAATTTAATGGAGAAGCTAACGAGACATTACTTGAAAGAAGTAGTCTTGAGACATGGAGTGCCCGTTTCGATCATCTCTAATAGAGATATCAGATTTACATCTCACTTCTGGCAATCGCTTCAAAAAGCTTTGGGTACCCAACTAGATATGAGTACGGCTTATCATTCGTAAAATGATGGTCAAAGTGAAAGGACTATTCAAACATTAGAAGATATGCTACGTGCCTGTGTGATCAATTTTGGAAAGGGCTGGGATAGACATCTACCCTTAGTAAAATTCTTATACAACAACAATTATCACACGAGCATTAAGGATGCACCATTGAGGCACTATATAGACGTAAGTGTCGATCACCCATTTGCTGGACAGAGGTTGGAGATAGCCAACTTACTAGTCCCAAGATTGTTCATGAGACAACTGAGAAGATAATCCAAATTAAAATCCAAATTCAAGCTGCTCGAGATCGTCAAAAGAGTTACGCTGACGTTAGGAGTAAACCTCTTGAGTTTCAAGTAGGAGACAAAGTCATGTTGAAAGTGTCACCATGGAAAGGGGTGATACATTTCGACAAACGGGGAAAGTTGAACCCACATTATATTGGACCTTTCAAGATTCTTGCTAAAGTTGAAATGGTTGCTTATCGACTTGAACTCCCGGAACAACTAAGCAGAGTTCATAGTACTTTACATGTGTTGAACTAAAATAAGTGTTTATCTGACGAAACACATGCTATTCTGTTGGATGAAATCCAGATTGACGACAAGCTTCATTTCATCAAAGAACCCGTCGAGATTATGGACCGAGAGGTCAAGCATCTCAAGCAAAGTCGTATCCATATCGTCAAAGTCTGATGGAACTCAAGGAGAGGACCTGAGTTCAAATGGGAACATGAA
>BQNB010081020.1:0-22151 GCA_026074375.1 Tanacetum coccineum
TCTAAGTTTCTAAGTTCTTATTCTCTCTCTTGTTCTTTCTTTCATTTGGCCGGCTCATTTAAGAGCTTATTTGAGTTTGCTTATTGTTGTGAAGGATTAATATAAGACCAACATTTGATACAAAAGATTTAAAGTTTTTAATTGGAAGCGTATTCACCCCCCCTCTATGGTTTCCACAATTGGTATCAGGAGCCACGTCGCTCTAGTTTTTTTAAAACAAATGGTTTTTAAAATAGAGTACGATCCATGTATCAAATTACCCATGAAGAGGGATTAAATTTGAAAAGTGTTTTGTTGCTTGATTCGTACTACTTTTGTTGTTAAATATACCTCGTATACTAGCTTGAATGAAAATCTCCTCAAAAAGCTTGGAAGTGTCAATATATGTCTTTCTAAGTCTTAGGAGTAGAAACGATGTCTAAAACACGAAATTTATGTGCGGGAACAACTTCTTAAAGTCCTACGTTCTACAGTTAAGTCACCAAATGATTTTATACAAAAAACGTATTTTTTGGGTCACTAGTGGCGTACCCCAAATATATCTGGGGCCGTCACCTTTATAGGGGCCGTCTGTCTATTTTGTCAGAATTTAGCAAACTTCAAAAATTCATATAAAATCAACCGTAAGTCCGTATAAGTCATGTCACCCAGAATTTTAAAGGTAATTGAGTCTACTTTCTTTTAAAGATACTTCCAAGCCTTTATTTTAAAATTAAATAAGTCAGAAATGCAAAATACTACATAGTGGTCAAAATGTTGCGTTTCGTTTTAACGTAAAACTTGTATTTTACATTTTCCTTCGAATCAGGCATTTCTAGTCGATGTATCTTTGAAAAACGGTGTAATTATCTTTTAAAAATATTGATCTTGATTAATTTTTAAAATGGAGAGGAAACCATTTTATTTTTCAAATAAAATCAAGCTAAGTATACGTCGTTTCATCTAATACACAAAACGATGACGAATATCTTTATGTGTTATGCTAAATGATAGTGTGTGTTTTCTTAAGTCTTAATATTGTTAATAGATATTATTAAATGATCATTACTATATGTAATTGAGCTACTTATATATCTAAACACATGTGCCATGTACGCTATTTGTGTGTTACTAGTTTTCTGGATTTTGCCTAATAGGAATTACGCTAGATCTCTTGCGTTAAGTTGCGAAAATGTTCGTGCATTGCATATAGGCATAGATAGCTATATTTACAAATGTTACATAAACATCTTGCAAATCAATTTGAGTGTAGTAACCTACTTAGGATTGAGAGTTTAATAGTACGTCAAGTTTGTTGGAAAGTATTGTCATAAGATCACACGTTAAAACCCGTCACCAAAATATTTCTAACATGTTAACTATCTTCCAGCAAGATGTATAAATCTTTTCATCATCTTGCCTTGTTTGACCTTAGGTTGGTTAAACAAACAAAAAAGATTGTATTAATACATTATTAATTAAGTAAAAGAAAATGTATGTTTAAACTTTGCTTGTACTTGCATTGTTCTAACACATACACATAATTATATTCTCTTTATAAACATATAGTATTTTACAAAAGATGTGTGTTGTATAAAAATGGTTAGAAAAATCATTTAAATACTTACAAAATGTCAAAAACAATGCATAATATACATAACAACAAATAGTTTTTCGCATAAGCAAAATATATAACAATCTTGAAGTAAAAAATTAACTTGTCATTATTCATCAACATCACCTAAAAATTAGTCTTAGGATTAATGAAACACACTATGAAAATCTTTATTTGTTTTCTTTTAAAAGAGTGTTCGTGAGGGTCAAGAAAGATTTCGAATATATATCAACTCATTATTTAAAATATGATTGATATTATTATCGAATCTAATTGACAAGTTTTTGAGTATGGAAAAGACATTGAATTCTTATTTGTCTAGCTTTGAAATTATATCAAAATGTAACAAGATATTATCTTAAACCTACATACTCAATCACACTCGATTGATATGAAAATAACGTCATCCTTTTCCAAGACGACAATAATATGTATCGGATAATAACTCACACTTGTGTAAATGATGTCATATTGAGTCTACTTGTCCAATAGTTGTGTTCCAAGTATTTGGCAAATATATGTATAAATACACAATGAGTAGGATTGATAACTTGAATGGTTTGTCCAAAATATACAAGTAATTTACCTTGCAATGCAATTGGTTAATTCGTCATCTTCGAAAATCCAAACATGAGCAAATGCACAACATATGTAACTTTGCTCAAATAATTCAAAAACACAAATCAAAACTCAAATTCTTTTCTCATCAAAACTTTCTCTTACTTTACCAAATAAGCATAATATTTCTTCTTCACCAAATGAGAACCCTTTAACCATCTAAGGTTACGACTAGGAATAATTAAACATATTCCACAAACCATTATTGTGCATTCTTTCAATAAATGATGGTAAGAGGATTTCGAATATGAAAATGATTATTATTCAAACGATAATTAATCTCATTATTCAATCTAATTACAAAATTAGAATATGAACATGAAATCGAGACTAGGATTTATCTAGATCACGAAAATATCAATCAAATGACCATAGATATTTTTCCGAGTCTACACCATCCTTGGTTATTACATGAAATCACGAAGTTGATTGCAAGACAACAAGATTAGTCATCAAATTTTAACTCACACTTGCAATGAAGATGTTTCATTGAATCTAAAGTGTTCAAATGTTTGTGTTATTAGCTATGGTCAAATTATACATGCTAAACTTAACACACTCTAAGTAGGATTGACGATTTATGAATTTTCATCAGGAAACTCATAAGTACTCCAACATGATAAGCAAGACTTGGATGTTATTTCCGAAAACTCAAACTGAGAACCCTTATAACTTATATAAGCTTATCCTAATAACCTAATATCAACACTATCTTCCAAATAATTGGAAAATGATCCTTGCCCAAATTTGGAACCTCCACGGATCGATGGATCCTTCGTCCTAGATTCATCTTTGGTTTAGGTAGATTCGCCCTATGGCATTAGATTTAAACATCTTCCTCTTGTCAATTTCTTGTTTAAAAGTCCAACATACATGTAACTAACCTTTAGTAAATCATTATTATTCTACAAAGAAATATTTACAAGATCTATTGAGGTAAATAATCTTAATTAGATTTCTTTCATAAAAGACATGCAAAGGTGCATTCTTTGAACACTCTCATTATAGAGCATTACACATTGTCACTCATAAGCATACTCTTAGGTCCTAGATGACTCATTCTCTCTTATACCTACAACAACTTGCTTGCTCTCGCATTTATGATTCAACCTTAGAATTCCACACATCTTGATTAGGATTATGCGAACCGAAATTAAAGCATGTTAGTTGAGTCATATTAGACCCTGTATGAAAAGATAATACAAATTTTATCTTTGCTACACTTCATTAGGCAAATATAAGGATTCTATTTTATCTAACATGAGAATGACTACTAGAGAATCTATTGCACTAGAAATTCAATTTGACCTAACGGTTGAATTGCTTCCAAGAATGAAGTTGGGTTCGTGGTATAACCTGTAAAAATAGTCGTGTTTAGCCTGAATTGAGCACCACTAGTGATAGTCTCATATTCATTCTCTAATTTAATTAAATGGCTCTTCCTAAATATGCCTAAGGATAGTCTATGTTGATGGATTTTGTATCTCATTAGGAGTGCACACTAAGCAAGTAGAAATTAGGTTTCTTCTTAGTCAATCTAGACAACATGCACCTTACATACGTGCTTTGAAGTTCCAAGATGATAACTTGCTCCCATGTAATGCAATTATTGTTAGACTACATAATTCCTCGTAGGCTATGATTTATTATTAATTACAATATATAGGAGATTACATGAAACCCTAACGGACCCTAAGCCCACAAACCGGGCTTGGGCCATATTTAGCATCTAATACTCCCCCGCAGTCCGAGCGGCGAAATCGCAAAAGCTCGGACTGGAGTAGTAAACTAGAAAACAAAAACAAAACCTAATAAAGACATTAACATAATAATAATAATAAATAAATAAAACAAACCGGCTCATGACCGAAGCACGAACAACAGGAACAAAGGAAATTGTAACCTTGTACGATACTAAACAGCGTGACCTTGCACGACACTTAAACCTCGTGACCTTGCACGACCGTGACCTTGCACGTTTAAAGGGAACTTGTGACCTTAGCACAAATCACCAACAAAAAAAAAACAACTATAATTGTTTTTTAATAATAAAAAAGACATTTTAAAGTAAAGGGATCCAACCCCCTGACGAGACAAAAACTTCCAAAGAGATGGGGTGCAGACTTTGTTAATAGCGATATCATCAACCAAAATAGATCTCCATACTAATTTCCAGCCTTCTTGAAGCGATGACTAATTAGATCTCCATATTATTTTTTTTTCTTTTTTTTGAATCTGTTCTTCAAACTTTTTCATGTAGTCCCAAAGTTGCTTGATACTTCTTGTAAACAATTGATACTTCTTACAAAGAAAGTCAATAATTGTTGGCTAGGAAAATACATAGCAGCGGATTATGGTACATGAAGTGAAGAGAAAAGGATTTTTTTTGGTGGCTAGGGTTTATTAGATGCTAAATATGGCCCAAGCCCGGTTTGTAGGCTTAGGGTCCGTTAGGGTTTCACGTAATCTCCTATATATTGTAATCAATAATAAATCATAGCCTATGGGGAATTATGTAGTCTAATAGGGTTTTAAGACAGAAGATAGATAGGTTTGACGGGGCGTATAGAATTGAAACGATTAGGTCTCAAGATTATACCTGCTCTGATACCATGTTAGGACTACTTTTTACTAAAATAAAAGAAATATTTTTGTTTTTTTTTTATTTTTTTTTCTTCCCCGTGGATATGATTTATTATTGAGTACTATATAAAGGAGCTATTACATGTAACCTTATCAAGGACCTTATGCCCACCAAACGGGCTTGGGCCATATTTAGCATCTAATAATTATATGCCTTCATGATTATCTTGATGCTCAATGTTTATTTGCTTAGCTATTGAATTGCATGTATATTTTGTAAAGGCCTTTGTCTTTTTCTTAGCAATTTGATAATATTTCTCTTTGTTTATTAATTGAAACTTGCTCTTAAAGCTTAATGCAACATGTTTACATGACGATTACATTTAAAATCATCATGTTTTGTATGCGTCATTTTACATGACTTACGTGTTAATTGTGCACCTACACTATATTAGCTGAATGTATGACAATTACGTTTTATATGTAATAGTTTACTCTTTAATATTGGTTGTTAATGTGTTGTTGCAATGCTTAGATTACTTGCATGGCCTATATCTGTTTTGTATTATGCAATATGGATATATATTGTTTCTCTGCTCGTGTTTTTTTTTCTTTAAGTGCAGTGTCACAAGTCTAAATTGTCAAAGAGTGTCGTTAATATGGTATTTATATCTCCTAGAAGTCTTCATTCATACACTTTCCCTTAATTCTTCATCTCGCTTTCTTCCGAATAATCCACTCTTTTGTCAAAGAAAGATAAGATACAAATCTAACACTCCTCCTAGTAGGTTTGACAACTTAAATATTTCATCCGAAATATTCAAGTATCTTTAACTTGCGATCGCAAACGTTAAAGGTCATATCCGAAAATCCATATTCAAGCCTTTTAACTGTTAGCCCGTATTTGTCACTCATTTCTAACGGGCTCAAGCCCGAGTCTAGAACATTCTTTGTATTGTATTTATACCTATTGATATTGATAATGAGGATCATGGTTTAATTCACAATCCTACAATAGAACATGGTATCGAGTCTAAATTAATCGATCCTAAACCCTAACCATACAATAGCCGTTCCAACTAAAAACACCCTCTTCAATCGTTATTATTATTAGATTGTGTGTTGGTGATTTGTGCTAAGGTCACAAATCCACACGTTGATCAATTGTTGTTCGTGCAAGGTCACGATCCGGTTTTATTTTTGCTCGTCGTGCAAGGTCACGTTGGCTTTTGTTAATTATATTGTTGCGTGATCATTCTTCTACACCTACGTTCCTATAAACCCTACATCAGGTACCACTTATTTTGTTATTTCTTCCAGCCCACGTTGGTTTTTGTTAATTAATTTTGTTCCAGTAGCAATCTTCAAACCTATAAAGGCTACCCCGCATCTCTTTATTCTTATCTCAGTAGATTACTTTTGACTACCAAACAACAATGACTATTAATCCCTTTGCCTACTACACGACTGCTAGCCAATCTGTTAGCCAACTAAGTCATGTTGGTCCCCCTCCTAGTTTCGAATATACACGAGCCCAATAGACCGGCCCAGCTCACTATTTTAGCGCAATACCGGCCCAACAAAGGGGTCTTGTCCAGTACGTTGGCTTGGCTCAACAACCTTTTGGTTATCAGTTCGTCCAGCCTGTGACAACCATGACTTGAGCAGGTTAGTCAAACTATTAGTGTTGACTTATGTATCTGTTTCAATGTATGGGTTATGTGTTATTTGTGATAATACGTGTTTATATGCGTTTATTTGGATTATGTGGGAAATTGGTAGTTAATCTATTGAGCGTGATCATCTCAATGAGATTGGAATGGTGGTGAGATTTGTTAAATTCATTTCGTTCACTTTTGGTGACGAGGAAATGATTTTGGTGATTTAAGCATTTTAGTGATTTATCGTGTAAGTAATATTACACATACGTATTTATGTGTTAGTAAAATTATGTATGAATAGGCTTTAGTGGTTAGAATAAGAAAGAAATGGAATCTCTATTTTTGGAAAGTTAGGTTTAATGAAAATGAAAAGTTAGTCATTTTTAAAAGTTTAGTAAATTGCGGTTACGCAAAAAGGTATACTCAAATAAGCTTATGTTTTTATAAAAATTTAAGGTATTGTAAATAAATAAGTAATTAATAAATATATATATATTTTTTATATATGAATAGTAAAAAACAAATTTAAAGAGGAAAAGGAAAAAAGGGGAATTTGAGTCAAATACAAATTAGGAAAAGATGAGGACTAGGATTTATGGAAAATCTATAAATATCAAACCCTCACCCCTTTTTGTTTTGTACAACCGGCCAAGCAAAAGAAAAAAAAGATTTTTTTTATCAAGATTAAAGTTGGTGAAATTGTGTTCAAGATTTAAAGATTTAAGGTATATACTATAATCCTTGGAAGTTAATTATTATTAAAAACATGTAATAATTATTATGATGGAATTAGGGTTTTATAAAATCTATAAATTAATGATGTTTAATCATATTGCAATGATTAGGGTTTAATTAGGATCATATGGGTGTATTCGTTAGGGTTTAAATCGCCTTAGAATTTGATTTAGATTAGGGCAGAATTTAGGGCTGTGTTGTTCGGCTGTTATCTCAATAATGGTAATAGATCATTTCCAGAACATCCGGCCTCGAAGGCTTTTAAGGTCGGAAAGTCATTCAAACATTGGTTGCAAGAAAAGTTGTCAAAGCAGTAATTACGGGTCAGATTTAGGTCAGATTATGAGGTCTAAAACCCCCATTTAAAATTTTAATTAGGATTAGCCAATCTACAGAAGTTTAGTTCTATGTGTCTATTAAAAATCCCCCAAAGGAGAGATTCTAATTTGGAGTCTAAGTATAGTTTTTCGGTCCAAACTTTTTAGTGTGCGATCAGATTCTAAACTGAGTAGTTAAAGGTTTGATTTTATTTGGGGCATTTAAGAAGGGAAATAAATTAGTGGAAAAATCATGGAGTTACTAGACTCATGGTATCTAACCTGTGATTTTTGGTAAAATTTATAAAGCTCAGTAGGTATGGTTTAGAAAATAGTAAAGTGAGGTCAAAATTCTGCGTTTTCGGGTAAATAGTAAGACTTTGAAATAATGTGTAAACGAATTGGTTAATGACGGGCATGGTGTCGGGGTGACCTATGAGGGTAATTAAACACCTTACACATCCATCATATGATTGTTACATGTGCTTAAGCTTTTGGCTTAGTAGTGTGTAACACGTGTTTGTTTTGATTGATTAGATTTATGCTAGTGTTTGTGGAAGCTGCAAAGCATCAGGTGAGTTTCATAGTCCCATTTTTACTATGTTTTCTTGGGATGAAAATGATGCAAAAATATGTTTTGAAATGTTTTAATTGTTGTGATTATATGGTTTGATTGACACATGGACTTTTATGTAGCTATTATATATTATGTGCTAAGTGTTATTTGATTTGGATTCGTGGTAACGATTCCTAACCCGTTTATTATTTTTTCGCCAACTTGTGGTTAAGAACCGTTGGAGGTGATCAACTCCTTGTGATATTATGTGGATTCGGTACCATGAGTCTGGAATTTGGAATATCATTCCTCTCTATGACTATTAGTGGAGTGACGAGGTACGCCTACTTCATTGTTTTGTGGTTTGGATCGGGGGACACGTTCCGTCCCAATGTGATTGTTGTTGAATGCATGTTAGCGTGTATAATAGCCAGCTTATTTGTCCTGCTTTGTTTTGTTTTTATAATCACAGTAATTTATTTTAAACCTGTATTGGTGTCGTAAAACCTATGACTCTCACCAACCATTGTGTTGGCCGTTTAAGCATCATTTTTCAGGTGAGCAGTTAATGAAGATACTAAAGTTAAGTTAAAAGTATGCTAGTAAAAAAGACTAAGGCTGCATTGAAGTTCCCAGTTGATTTGTTTCGTACTTTGTTTGCATGAATTCTTGAATGTTTTATTAGGTTTGTGAGACATTGTCTTTGTATTGATGAGACCCCCTTTCATTAATACAAGATGCCGTTCTTTTGTTTTCTGGTATTGACTAGACAACAGTGTGTCTTTTAGTTCAAGTTATTGCATATAATGAATTCTCTATTGTTTGACTACCATAGTGTTGTTGATGATATCCTATGAAAGTTATGCTCGCGTATTTCCGCCATGGCGTTGTGTAACAGATTGGTATCAGAGCCTTGGATTATGATGAAGTATGTTGAGCTAGACAATAACCCTAAGGGGTCCTTCATGTAGAATGCCTATAAGGGCTTAAGTATTTAATTTATAACTTTCAATGCTTCCCCTCTATTTTGCAAACATTATATATCTCGTAATTTTGCTAAGTTGTCATATTAGTTATTTTTGTCTTCCATTAGCTGATAAGATAATGTATTATTTTGCTTAGTATTTTAGCTAAGTTTTCCGCCCACCCACGTACGAAGTCTTGTTGGGGAACCGTGTTTCCCAACTGACCTTAAGTGTATAAAGGAGCCACTGAGGAACGAAGGAATAATATAGTTGATCGTTTTGTCTAATTCCCGAGTAAAAAGGCTGGACCCGCGTAGTCGGTGAATACTATGCGAGGCAAAGTCCAAACCAAGTGAGGCCAACATAAGTTTATAACCGTCCTTTACCCCGTCATGTAGTTAATTGATTAATTTCATGTTTGGAAATTTTTGTATTTGGAATCGCCACGAGACTTTCGTCTCCTTTATGTCGTTTCGGTTTCCAATTTGATATAATAAGTAAGTTATATTTGATGGAGCATTCTTTTTATTTGTTAGAGTTAGAGTGGCTTAAGATGTGCAATGGGGGAAAATGTGCTTATAAGTGAATTATGACTTGATATGGGTAATCTTTGAAGTACTACACATGTGAAAAGGGCACTTATAATTATGGTGGGGCCAACATAATTATAAAGGCATCACACACTGTAACTAGTGACCATGATTGCATTTTAATGTGTTGGTTGTAAGATGAGTATTGTAAAAATATGCTTTTTTTAATTGGATATGTTGAATATCATTATAGGAGGTGTATTAGGTAGAGAATTATTCTCTTACCCAGTAAGGGAAGGAAATGTTAAGTTGAGTTAAGAAATAATAAGTTTTCTCTCTATCCTATAATTTGCGGATACCTATTATTACATTTATAGAGGTTGCTCGTTTGCTAGGTTGTTTTTTCGGAATCCTAAGTCTAAGCTTAGGCATCCCTTCATCGTAACTTTTGATAGTAATGATACCCAATTATCCTATTTGACGTCTCGATGTATATTGGTGTTCGGAATCCAGCTCATCTTCGAATATAGGCGCTTTTGTTAGTTCTTGTCGATGCATTGATTACTCTATGAAGTATCAAACGTTATCTTTTAAGCACTAATTGTTTCTAACATATTAGTGTGAATCATAACTCCCATGGTGTATAGTCCCCTTGTTTTTCCGAACCCGTTGGCGAAGGTGTTAGTATCAGATGCATTTAAGGTTTGTTTGTTGCTCGTTATTTTGGATAAAACCTTACTTTTTCTTTTTGGGTACGTAACGTCTTGCAACAAAAATGAGATCTTTCTTGTACGAGTTCGTTTGATTTTATTTTGAGTATATGGTTTCTGGTATATTCTTTCGTTTTCAAACAATAGAATGGTGTTAGGGTCTATACGGTGTTTTACGATCTCTTTTGGTATTATGGTGTCTTTTATTTGAGTAACATACTTCATAATTGATGTCTAATTATAAAAGTCCTTTTGAAGTATTGTGTTAGTGTTTGAGAAAAACTGTGTTTAAAATGCTCTTTGTAAATAGTATATGGTCTATACAAATAGGATATGAAAATTGTTGAGTGGTTAAATAAATTTTATTTTATTATAAAAAGCTGGTTTAAAGTGATTCATAGTGGTAAGGTACGATACACCATTAGATAAATATCTTTAGATTTTTTTTATGACAACCAGAATGAATTTTTTAAAGATTAAATTTAAGACAATTTTATTTATTATTTAAAATGATTTTTATACTTAAAGTGTCTTTTTTAATTTAAATTGATTTTTATAAAAACATTATTTAGTATTATGTATTTCGGTGAAAGTCGATAATTGGAAAATAAGAATTCCGTCTTCCCGTATTGATATTTTTTATGTGTTCATATTGTCGTGGTACGTCGTTGAATTTCTTTCGATGCGTTTTCGCTCGGTGGCATATACTATCCTTTCTTTCAATATGATTCATATTTCATTTGATCCACGTCCTACTTGCAAATGTGGAAATTTTCTCCTATATGCATTCTATGCATTGACTTGAATATCTAGGATTGGTGTTGGAGTTACTAAGGAAGGAGAAGTTGCATGCCAAATTCTCCAAGTGTGAATTCTGGTTGCAAGAGATGCACTTTCTGGGGCACGTTGTCAACCAAGATGGTATACATATGGACCCACGCAAAATAGAAGAGGTAAAGAATTGGAAGACCCCTATGACACCTTCTGAGATTCGATCATTTTTGGGATTAGCCGGTTACTACCGACGGTTTATTGCAAATTTCTCCAAGATTGTTAAACCTCTTACCTCGTTAATTCAAAAGAATCAGAAGTACATGTGGGGTACTGTAACACCCCCAAATTGGGTCACAACGGAATAAGGGTCCGGGGCGTGTTACTTCAAGATCAATAGCACAAGATATATAAGAACGACTAGTCTATTATGATGCATCGAACCAAGGATTAGGTTGTGTACTCATGCAAAGGGGCAAAGTGATTGCTTATGCATCAAGGCAGCTGAAAATCCATGAGAAGAACTATACGACGCACGACTTAGAGTTGGGAGCGGTTGTGTTTGCTCTTAAGACTTGGAGGCATTATCTGTATGGTACAAAGAGTGTTATCTATACGGATCACAAAAGTCTTCAACACATATTTGATCAGAAAGAGCTGAATATGCGTCAGAGGAGGTGGATCGAGTTGTTTAGTGACTACGAGTGTGAGATTCGCTACCATCCTGGTAAGGCGAACGTTGTGGCTGACGCGTTGAGTAGGAAGGAGCGACTGAAACCAAGACGTGTAAGGGCAATGGCTATGACCATTCAGACTAGAATGAGAGAGAAAATACAGGCAGCACAGAGTGAGGCGTTAAAGCAGGAGAATATACTTGCAGAAAGCTTGCATGGTTTAGATCAACAGATGGAAAAGAAGGAGGGCGAGAGTTTGTATTTCATGGATCGTATATGGGTTCCATTAGTGGGTGGAGTGAGAACGGTGATCATGGATGAAGCCCACAAGTCTAAGTACTCTGTGCATCCGGAAGCGGATAAGATGTACCATGATCTTCGAGATATGTACTGGTGGCCGGGAATGAAAAGAGATATTGCTACATATGTTAGTAAGTGTTTGACGTGTTCTAAGGTAAAGGCAGAGCACCAAAGGCCTTCGGGCTTATTGCAACAACCTGAAATACCAGAATGGAAATGGGATAAGATCACTATGGATTTTATCACTAAGCTACCTAGGTCAAAGAATGGGCATGACACGATTTGGGTCATAGTTGATAGACTGACTAAGTCGGCTCATTTTCTGGCTATAAGAGAAGACTATAGTACGGAAAGATTGGCAAGGATTTACATCGATGAAATAGTCGCGCGACATGGAGTTCCTGTGTCGATTATTTCAGATAGGGATGGACGGTTTACTTCACGGTGCTGGCAGACTGTACAAAAGGGCTTTTATGGACGAGGTTAGGAATATACGTACTTGTTTATCATTCCTCAAATGGATGGTCAAAGTGAGCAATATGATTCATAACTCTATAGATATGTCATAGAGCATGTGTAAATTGATTTTTGGTGTACGCATAGATGTACATCTACCATGGGCTAATTTTCCCTACAATAATAGCTATCATTCAAGCATAAAGATTTACTCCGTTATGAAGCAATTTAGAAGGAAGTGTAAGTCCTCCTGTTTTATTGGCTGAATTGGGGAAAGTAGTTTGGATTGAGGAACCTAAAGTTGGTTCAAGATATGACTGATAAAGTGGTGTCGATAAAAGAGAAGCTCAAAGCAGCGAGAGATCGTAAAAAAAGCTATGCTGATAATAGGCGCAAACCGTTAGAATTTAAGGTAGGAGATCGGGTTATGCTAAAAGTGTCGCCTTGGAAAGGCGTGATTCTGCTTTTGGGAAAAAGATAAGGATCGCGCCAAGGTATGAGGCCATTTGAGATTCTTGAAAGAATTGGTCCTGTAGCTTATCGGTTGAGATTGCCTGAGGATTGAGTGAAGTACATGACACGTAAAAACGTTTCATGTGTCCAAACCTAAAAGATTGCTTGGCGATCTAGTTTGCATGTTCCATTGGACAGATTAAGGTTGACAAAACTCTACATTCTTTGTTGAAGAACTGTAGAAATTATGGACCGTGAAGTTAAGAGTTTAAAACATAGTAGGATATCGCTTGTGAAAGTTCGTTGGAATTCTAAGCGTGGACCTGAGTTTACCTGGTAACGCAAAGATTATATGAAGTCTAAGCATCCTCATTTGTTCGTTGAGCGAGCTGATGAATTGGCTAGTTAAATCTCGAGACGAAATTTCCTAAAGGAGGGGATACTGTGACAACCATGATTTGAGCATGTTAGTCAAACTATTAGTGTTGACTTAAGTATCTGTTGTAATGTATGGGTTATGTGTTATATGTGTTTATACGTGTTTATATGCGTTTGTGTGAGATATGTGAGATTGGATGATCAATCCATTGAGCGTGATCGTCTCATTGGGATTGGATTTGTGTTGGATTTTGTGGAGTTCATTTCGTTCACTTTTGGTGACAAGGAAATGATTTTTTGTGATTTAAGCGTCCTAATCATTTATCGTGTAAGTAATATTACGTATACGTATTTATGTATTAGTAATTTAGGATAAGAATAGGTTTTAGTAGTTAGAATATGAAAGAAATGAAATTTCTATTTTTGGAAAGTTAGGATTAATAAAAATAAAAAGTTAATTATTTTTAAAATTTTAGTAAATTGCGTTTAAGCAAAAAGGTATGCGCAAATAAGCTTAGGTTTTTGTAGAAAATTAAGGTAATACAAATAATTAAGTAATTAATAAATAAATAAAAATAATAAAAAAAGAAAAGAAAGGAAAAAAGGAATTTTAATAGGAATCAAATGCTAATTAGGAATTATTTAGAGTTAGTTTATTTGCCTATAAATACAAAAAAAATCCCTAACCCTTTCCCCCTAGTGAGATTGGATGAACAAAAGAAGAAAAAGAGGAGAAAAAAATTAGGGTTTTGCTTTTGTGAAGAAAACAAGTTCTAAGGTAAGTTTTACTTAATCTTGAATCATGTAATAATTAATATGGTGAATAATTAGGGTTTCATTAAATCTGTAATTAATGATATAATAATCATGTTATAACGATTATATTCATATTTCAATGATTAGGGTTTAATTAGGATCATATGGGTGTATTCGTTAGGGTTTAAATCGCGTTAGAATTTGATTTATATTAGGGCAGAATTTAGGGTTGTGTTGTTCGGCTGTTATCTCAATGATGGTAATAGCTTTAGTCAAATTTCTGGTGTCTATGGCATAGCTCAGAGAGTCTAGTTTCCAGAACATCCAGTCTCGAAGGTTTTTAAGGTCGGGAAGTCACTCAAACGTTGGTTGCAAGAAAAGTTGTCAAAGCAGTAAATACGGGTCAGATTTAGGCCAGATTACGAGGTGTAAAACCACACTTAAAATTTGAATTAGGATTAGCCAATCTACAGGAGTTTATTTCTATGTGTCTATTAAAAATCCCCCAAAGTAGAGCTTCTGATTTGGAGTCTAAGTATAGTTTTTAGGTCCAAACTTTTTAGTGTGCGATCAGATCCGAAACTGAGTGGTTAAAAGTTTGATTTTATTTGGGGCACTTAAGAAGGGAAATAAATTAGTGGAAAAATCGTGAATTTAGTATACTCATGGTATTTAACTTGTGATTTTTGGTAAAATTTATAAAGCTCAGTAGGTATGGTTTAGAAAATGGTAAAGTGAGGTTAAAATTTTTCATTTTTGGTTAAATTGTAAGACTTTGAAATAATGTGTAAACGAACTGGTTAATGTCGGGCATGGTGTCGGGGTGACCTATGAGGGTAATTAAACACCTTATACATCCATCATATGATTGTTACATGTACTTAAGCTTTTGGCTTAGTAGCGTGTAACAAATGTTTGTTTTGATTGATTAGATTTGTGCTAGTGTTTGTGGAAGCTGCAAAGCATCAGGTGAGTTTCATAGTCCCATTTTTACTATGTTTTCTTGGGATGGAAATGATGCAAAATATGTTTTGAAATGTTTTAATTGCTGTGATTATATGGTTTGATTGACGCATTGACTTTTATGTAGCTATTATATATTATGTGCTAAGTGTTATTTGATTTGGATCGTGGGTAACGTTCCTACCCGTTATTGGTTTCACCTACTTTATGTGTAAGATCCTTGGAGGTGATCAACTCCTTGTGATATTATGTGGATTCGGTACCAAGAGTCTGGAATTTGGAATATCATTCCTCTTCATGACTATTAGTGGAGCGGCGATGTACGCCTACCTCATTGTTTTGTGGTTTGGATCGGGGGACACGTTCTGTCCCAATGTGATTGTTGTTGAATGCATGTTAGCGTGTATAATAGCCAGCTTAATTGTCCTGCCATGCTTTGTTTTGTTTTTATAATCACAGTAATTTATTTTAAACCTGTATTGGTGTCGTAAAACCTATGACTCTCACCAACCATTGTGTTGACGTTTAAGCATCATTTTCAGGTGAGCGTTATGAAGGTTCTGAAGTTAATAAAAGTGGCTAGAGAGACTATTAGGCTGCATTGGAAGATCCCATTTGATTTCGTTTCGTACTTTGTTTGCATGAATTCTTGAATGTTTTTATTAGGTTTGTGAGACATTGTCTTTGTATTGATGAGACCCCCTTTCATTAATACAAGATGCCGTTCTTTTATTTTCGGTATTGTCATGACACATTGTATCTTTTATTTCTAGTTATGCATATAGTGATTCTCTATTGTTGACACCATTGTGTTGTGATGATATCCATGATGTTACGCCTCGTGTTTCCGCCTTGGCGGGGTGTGAAAGAGCCCAGCCCATTGGTTAGTCCATCCCATCCTATTGGTTATCAAGTAGTGAACTCGGCCCAACAAGCTCAAGCCCGGTCACACGCAACTACTCTCAGGTCCGTGGGACCCACGGTTAGACCGGGACAGGAGACCACACTACCTCATGCTTTTACTGTCGAGACGCTTCATGATCCCACTACGGGTGCCTAAAACATGGACACAGGTGTGAGCTCTCATCTTAATGCTTCAGTTAATAGTCTTAGTGAAATTCTTAATACGTGTATGTATCTGTCTATCTCGGTTGGTGACGGTCATTCTATGCCCGTCACTAATACGGGCCCTAGTATTTTGCCAACTCCAACTAAATCTCCTCACTTAAATAATGTTCTTATCACCCCTCATATTGTCAAGAATTTAATATTTGTTCGTCAATTTGTTCGTGACAATAATTGCACTATCAAATTTGATGCGTTTGGTTTTTCCTTTAAGGATTTCCTTATGCGTCGGGTGCTTCTCCGATGTGACAGCACGGGGGATCTTTACCCCGTCACATCTCCATATCCTATCCCTCATGCTTTCCTTGTTAGTCAACATACGTGGCATCAACGCCTTGGACACCCAGGGGGTGAAGTGTTGCGTCATCTTGTTTCTTCTAATTTTATTTCGTATAATAACGAGAAGCCTCCCGTTCTGTGTCATGCTTGTCAGCTTGGCAAACACGTGAGGCTTTAATTTGTTAGCTCCAGTACTGTAATTAGTTCTTGTTTTGACATTATTCACTCAGATGTGTGGACTTCACCCATTCTGAGTCTTTCAGGTTTTAAATATTATGTCTTGTTTTTAGATCATTATTCTCAGTTTGTTTGGGTTTATCCTTTGGTTAATAAATCTTATGTTATGTCCAAATTCGTGTTATTTCGTAATTATGTTCGTACTCAATTTAAGTGTGAAATCAATTCATTCCAATGTGATCATGGTGGTGAATTCGACAACCGTGGCCTACATACCCTTTTTGCCCAAAATGGAATTCAATTCCGCTTTTCGTGTCCCCAAACCTCTCAACATAATGGGAAGTCTGAACGAATGGTTCGTACAATTAATAATCTCATTCGCACCCTCCTTTTCCAAGCAAACCTTCCACCAACTTTTTAGGTTGAATCTCTTAATATGGCTACACACTTACTCAATATCTTACCTTTAACTGCTATTGCTAATGACATTCCCTACACCCGTTTATATGGCACAGATCCCAACTATACCCTTTTACGCATTTTTGGATGTTTATGTTACCCTCACCTTTATCCATCTTACAAAATTGAACCACGTGCAACACCCTCTATTTTTTTAGGATATGCCTCTTCTCATAGAGGGTATAGTTGCCTTGAACTACACACCAACAAAATAATCGTTTCACGTCATGTCACTTTTGATGAAACCCTGTTTCCCTATGGCTCCACCATACCCACATCCACTTCTGCTTATACCTTTTTAGAAGAAACCTTTGATCTACACCCTACTGTTCTAAATCCTACACTTACCACACCAACTATTGGACAAACTGATCTATTACCACCCCAACAACATCCAACCGAACCCGCAACCCAACAATCCCCTACCGCAGCCCCACCAACACCTACTTCTCCATCTTTGGCCTAAATCCATTCACCAGTCCAACAGCCATCCCCTATGGCCCAACATACACCAGTTCAACTTCAATTCTCACCTACGGTTGTTCCACACCAAACCACGATAGTTTTGGGACCATCTAGCCCCGAATTAACAAAATCCCACGTTTTACATAACTGAACTAGGTTTACCCATGGTTACGCATTTTCGTGTCAGGACTAACCGTCCCACTAAGCGTCTTAATTTACATGTGTCTTCAGTCTCTCCTTTACCAAAATCTTATCGTGATGCGTTTAATGATCCAAACTGGCAAAATGCTATGTGTGATGAATATACAGCGCTTATTAAAAACAAAACTTGGACTTTAGTACCGAGACCACCGGATACCAATATTGTGCGTTGTATGTGGCTTTTTCGCCACAAGTATCTGGCGGATGGCACACTTAGTCGCTACAAAGAACGTCTTGTAGCGAATGGTAGTACACAGTTAGAGGGGATTGATGTTGATGAGACTTTCAGTCTGGTTGTTAAACCGGGTACTATTCGGACTGTCCTTAGTCTTGCTGCTTCTCGACATTGGCCGATTCATCAACTTGATGCCAAGATTGATTTCTTACATGGTGATCTTTCTGAGACTGTTTATATGCATCAGCCTCTTGGATTTCGGGATTCTGTTCATATTGATTATGTGTGTTTGTTACAACGGTCTCTCTATGGGCTTAAACAGACCCCAAGAGCTTGGTTTCAGGGTTGCACATTAGCCGATTCATCAACTCGATGTCAAGAATGCTTTCTTACATGACGACCTTTCTGGGACTTTTTATATGCATCAGCCTCCTAGATCTCGAGATTCTGTTCATCCTGATTATGTGTGTTTGTTATAGCGGTCTCTCTATGGGCTTAAACAGGCCCCCCCGAGCTTGGTTTCAGCGGTTTGCATCTTATATTACTTGGGTTGGTTTTTATCATAGTCGTTGTGACTCCTCTTTATTTATTCGCAGACAGGGAACCGACACTGCTTACTTGTTATTGTATGTTGATGATATTGTTCTCACAGCTTCTTCTGAGAGTTTGTTGCAACAGATTATTAGATCGTTACATCAGGAGTTTGCTATGACAGATCTGGGTCCGCTCAATTATTTTCTAGGTATATCAGTTACACGTTATTCTTTGGGGTTGTTGTTATCTCAGAAGAAATATGCTCTTGAGATTCTTGACAGGGCACATATGGCTAATTGTAATCCCAGTCAGACTCCTATTGATACTGAGTCTAAACTGGGAAGTGATGGTGATCCGGTTTCTGACCCGACTCTTTATTAGAGTCTTGTAGGTTCTCTACAGTACCTCACTTTTACTCGACCAGATATTTCTTATGCAGTTTAGCAGGTGTGTCTTTATATGCATGATCATCGGGAGCCTCATTTCTCGGCTCTTAAACGTATTCTATGGTATGTTCGTGGTACTTTAGATTATGGGTTGCAGCTGTCTTCATCCTCTACTACAGATTTGGTTGCTTATTCAGATGCGGATTGGGCTGGTTGTCCTACTACTCGACGTTTGACTTCCGGGTATTGTGTTTTTCTTGGCAACAACTTGCTCTCTTGGTCCTCTAAGGGTCAGCCGACGCTTTCTCGTTCCAGTGCAGAGGCAGAGTATCGTGGTGTTGTCAATGCTGTTGCAGAGACTTGTTGGTTACGCAATTTACTGCGTGAGTTGCATACTCCTTTATCTTTCGCTACGCTTGTCTACTGTGATAATGTCAATGTTGTTTATTTGTCATGCAATCCAGTTCAACATCAGCGTACAAAGCATATTGAAATTGACATACATTTTGTTCGTGATTTGGTTGCTGCTGGTCAAGTCCGAGTGCTACATGTGCCTTCTCGTTATCAGTTTGCGGATATCTTCATTAAAGGCTTACCTTTAACTTTATTTGAGGAATTTCGATCCAGTTTGAGCGTCCGCTGTCCTCCCGCTCCAACTGCGGGGGAGTGTTAGCCCGTATTTGTAACTTATTGGTATTTGTATTTGTAATGGGCTCAAGCCCGAGTCTAAAACATTTTTTGTATTGTATTTATACCCATTAATATTGATAATGAGGATCACGGTTCAATTAACAATTCTACAGTTTCTTCTTCAAGCAGGTTGACTTTGGGTTAGTGTGTATTTTCAGTGTTGATTACTAAAAAACTCGATATTGAATGCTGAAGGATTCAACTTGTTTGAAAGGTTAGTTGAATGATACGATACCATTCGTTTTGTCAACTTGACTTTGATTTTCGTTTTAAAATGACAAAACGCGAAACTTTGATATTTAATCAGTAAAATTATCATCATCAATTAATTGCACAATGTTATTATTATTATTTGTTTCTTAACAACAACACCAAATCATATTATTAACCTAACATTATCCATTATATTTAACTAATTAGAGGCTAGCACGTAAGGGTGCAATCCCTAATATAATTCATAAACTATTTAGCTAATTAGAAAGACAAAAATGTGGTTCTTAAACAATGATTAACCGTATTTATATATTAAGCTTTAATTATTTTGAAGTATCAAGGCATCTTTTATCCACAAAATATTTTATCATCCTCTATTCATATCTTCAGTGTTATTTAGACAACGCAATTAATCAATTTCTTTAACCCAATACGTCCGAACAAACAAGCTCTTTACTATAGGGCTTTTTTTTAAAGGTTAAAATTTTACAAACTACAACACATATCTCACAAATTCTATCTCACGTGTCTCCAACGAAACTTGAATCCCACAACCTCTATATTGAAAGACCACTAACACACCGCTGTACCAAGGACACAAGGCTTGCCAATCGAACGTGGAGGCTCACCAAGTGCACGTCTACACCCCCACCTGCCTCGCCATTTTATTCGTAAAACAAGTAATGATTGCCAAGTTTAAAAAAGAGGGTGTTTTTGGGCGTGTTTTTGAAAAAGAAAACAAAATGGTTGGTCCAAAAGTGGAGATTTGACCTAAGTTATCGGGAAGATGTTTTTAGATGCATTAAGTTAATGAGAGAAAGCTGATGTAACGTTGAGATAATAGTAACATGCATGTTACTACTTGTTCTTTTAAAGTTATTTTTCTTAAAAGTATCATAAATTTTGTCCAACAAAACAAGACTCGTATTTTATGTTTTCACCTTCATTTGTACTCTTTTAATCTTGAACACACAAACAAAGATGCTGTAATGTTAATTTTCAAAACATGATTAAAGTAGTATTTTCATATTTTGGTTTTGAAACAAGTGAAGTGTAAGGAAACCTTGGTGGGTGTGAGTGGCCTCGTTTGGGGTTAGCTTGACCCATTATTTCGTGTTTAAAACGTTGTAGTATTTCCATATAACCTTTAACAAGTTAACCCCCCAACAAAATTTCTGGAAAACTTGAACAAAGTTATAACATAAACTTATAACTAGAGAATCTTCAAATACAATATTTATGAGTAATAGAAACTTAATTTATTATATAAAACAATTTTTGATTAGCTTGATACACTCCGTAGTATACTAATATATCTAACGAGTTATTTTCCCTATTACAAACAAATAGCAATGTGCTCTAATGAGTTATTTTCCGTTCAACTTGTTAATTAGATTGATTTAGCAATTTATATAGCTTGGATTTTATAATCTGCAACGATATACAGGTTACGTACGCTTAGTAAGTTGCTCTGTTGCTGGCAAATTCTAACAAATAATTGCAAATATCTGCCAAAAGTTTTCGCAAAGGATATACTCCGTAGTATAGAGCCAACAGCCAATTGGGCCTTACTATATATTTTGAACCCACATCCGGCCTAAGTGGTGGGTCTTACAACTTATCTATATCTATACTGTACTATATTATAAAGCATTTGAGACATTTTATATTTAGAAAGTCTGAAAATTCAGACTTTTTCCTTTCTTTTTATGAAAATATTACTTTTTAATAACAAACGCATCCATCTAACAATCTTTTATAACAACATTTTATTATATGCAATCTTGACCATCATCTCATTTTATGAAAACATATAAATGTGTCACTTTTTAACTTAAAAAATCATATTTATTTTTAAATTGAAATATCTTTTTATATATTTATTTTTTTTATTATTTAATTTCATCATATTTTCTAAAATTTTATGCTATTTAATTCAACATCTATTTTAATATATTTTTATTAATTTTTAGTTTTTTTATTTTTAATGCCCTCGAAACCGCTGTTTTGTGCGGGTACAGTTCTAGTTCTGTCTTAAAGATAATTTTCTCCATACGAAAAAACAAATAAATAAAAACAAACCATAATTAATGTTGCTAACTTTCAAATGAATAATGCTACATCCACATAATTTTTACAAAAAAATTAAAATCCACACAATGATATGTATGTTAAATTATGGATGTAAATATGTGAAAAGAATCAAAAGTATGAGAGATAATACCAATAGTTATCATGCCACATCATTTTGTGGATTTGTTTTTGTAAACCTTATAGCATTTCTCCTTTCAAATAGTCAGAGTTTTACTTTTAACAACCCTTAGGGCTGGATGCCATTAGCACTATGTTGTCATTAATTTCAAATATTATAGTAACTATACATTTACCAAGCGCGGGGCCGACTCTCTTTTGTGCCTCCTCTTTTGG
>BQNB010081021.1:0-29751 GCA_026074375.1 Tanacetum coccineum
AGTATATGGAATTACACGTTATCTCCTATGGAATTGATAATGTTGCTCGACCTCTTTTGCTTTTTTTCTCCTTTGAAAATCAACTTTTATGGTTTAGGTACCGAGAATATGATTTAGCACACTTAAAGCTTATTTTTAAGTTTTGTCTTTATAGGGTCTGGAAGTCGGTTCGATACGGCGTATCCAAGGATTAGATACAACATATTGGGGATTTCTAGGAGTAGGGACCACGCTTGATATCCTCCAGAATATTCACATACTATATCTTCGATTTGGCGTATTAAGATCTTCTGGATACGGCGTATTGAGCTTCATTTCTTTGTGGTCTTTGGTGAGTGCAGGCACGGATACGCCGTATCTTCCTTGAGGAATACGGCGTACTGGTCTTTAGAATAGTAATCTTCAAAATATCTTCGTTTAAGCTCAAGAATGCGCGCCTTTTGCTAATATTCACCAAGTCCTTCATAATTACTACAATTCTCAAATATAAATGATTAAGTAACAAATCTTTGCAATAATTATACAAAATTGGTTAATAACATGGGATAAATGATGTTATAAAATAGACGTTATTTGATGTCATCACGCTCTTTCATTTAATTTTGCTCAACCAAGAATGTCAAAAAATATATATTGGATTATATATTTCGGCAATAAGTATGAGATCATTGGGTGTGCAAGAAAAACATTTTTAGCATATATATATATATATATGAAAATAATTTTAATGAGTTCCTAGTCATGAGAATTTTTTGAAAAATAAATTAGGATTTATATTATATATGTAAATATGTATTTATAATCTTCAAACATGGAGATCAAAGTTGTGTGAAAATCGAGTGTTCGCAAATGTGCAACTCCTATGACTATGGGAAGTACAATAGTTGATTGTCTAAAAAGAAAATTCCTAATTTTTGATCTTGTGCAAAATAGAATCCTAGACACGAGATCGAGAGAGGAATAATTGAAATTACTTATGATTTTGGCAAATTTTAGTGATTCTTAAGTGAGATGTGATAATTTCAGTTTTGGTAATACGATTACTTCAATGGACATCAAATATTCTAGTTGTTTTGTTCCATCATTCCTACACCTAGACGCAAGTAATTGAACGACTCTCGTTTAAAAGGTTTAGTTAGAATGTTGGCGATGTTGTATTCCGACGGAACCGTTTTGATGGTGATATTTCCTTTTTGAACATTGCCGCGAAGGAAATGGTGACGAATTTCTATGTGTTTAGTACGCGAGTGTTGAATGGGGTTTTTGCTTAAATCTATTGCTCCTTTCTTGTCACACATTATAGGAATGTCATCGAGACGAATGACATAGTCAACGAGAGCTTGTTTCATCCATATTGCTTGTTGGCATGCCTTTCCGGCGCTTACGTATTCGGCTTTGGTAGTGGATATAGCAAAAGTGATTTGCTTCTTTGAAAACCAAGATGTTAAACAACCTCTCATAAACATACAAATACCGCTAGTGCTTTTTCGGTCCACATAGTCTCCCGCATGATCAGAGTCGGCATATACTACGGTTTCTGTGTCAGACCCCTTAGGATACCATAATCCCAAGTGCGTAGTGCCTTTAATGTATCGGAAGATACGTTTAACCGCTTCAAGATGAGAGGTTTTGGGATCCTCTTGGAAGCATGCACAAAGGCAAACACTAAACATGATATCGGGCCTACTTGCCGTTAAGTATAATAAGCTACCTATCATACCTCTATAATTGGTATTATCTACGGACTCACCTTCTTCGTCTTTCGTTTGTTTTGTTTCCGAAGACATAGGAGTTATCATAGGTTTAGAGTCTTCTAATCTAAATTTCTTAAGCATTTATTTTATATATTTTGATTGATTGATTGAACAATATACCATCTTCTAATTGTTTTTAATCCTAAGAAAAAGTTTAGTTCGCCCATCATACTCATTTCAAACTCATCGTGTATGATCTTGGCAAAGTCATCACACAATTCTTGACAAGTTAAGCCGAATATGATGTCTTCGACATATATTTGAACAATTATGAGGTTATAATTTTTCTTTTTAGTAAAGAGTATGTTATCTACCATTACCATAGTATAGTCATGTTTAATAAGAAAGGCTTTTAACCTATTGTACCAAGCTTTAGGAGCTTGTTTGAGTCCATAGAGCACTTTCTTAAGTCTATAAACATGATTAGGTTTTGCGAAGTCAATAAATCCCGGAGGTTATGTCACGTAAACCTCCTCATTTATAAAACCATTAAGGAATGCACTCTTCACATCCATCTGAAATAGTTTGAAATCTAGTTCGCATGCATAGGCTAATAAAATTCTTATAGATTCTAATCTAGCTACGGGTGCATAAGTTTTGTCATAATCAATTCCTACTTGTTGATTATAACATTGGGCGACTAGCCTAGCTTTATTTCTAGACACGACATCATTTTCATCAAGCTTGTTTCTATATACCCATTTATTTCCAATAATAGTCATATTTTTAGGATTTGGGACTAATTCCCAAACATCGTTTGCTACAAATTGGTTTAATTCTTCTTGCATAGAAACTACCCAAATTTCATCTTTAAAAGCTTCATTTATATTTTTAGGTTCTATGGTTGAAAGGAAACAAAAGAAATTACTTTTGTCTTGAGCTTGTGATCTAAGAGTTCTTTGATTTAGGTTACCAATAACATTTTCTAGTGGATGACTCTTAGATTCTTTAATATTTATGATTTCATTACTTTCTAAAGATTTATCTTCGACATCATTGCTTAAGGGTCTTGTTTTATTAACCTCAATAGCTTCTTCTTCGACTAAATCATCATCCTCCAAAGGTGATATTCTAGGCGGGGGAGGAGTTTCATCGAATGTCACATTTAAGGATTCTTCGACTTTCATTGTTTGTTTGTTGAGAATTATATAAGCTTTCCTATTTTGCGAATATCCTAGGAAGACACCTTCGTACGACTTTGGGTCGAACTTGGTGAGATAATATTTTGTATTAAGAATGAAGCATTTGCTTCCAAATACTTTGAAATAGTTAAGATTAGGTTTTCTACCTTTTAATAATTCGTATGAGGTTTTTCCTAAAATACGTCTAATTGAAATTCTATTAATTATATAAGTTGATGTATCGACCGCGTTACACCAAAATTTTTGTGGAACGGATTGTTCATTTAACATAGTCCTACTCATTTCTTGTAGAGTACGATTCTTTCTTTCTACTACCCCATTTGATTGTGGAGTACGAGGAGCGGAAAAATTGTGAGTAATCCCATTAGAGTCACAATAGTTTCCGAATTGTACTTCATTATCAAATTCCCGACCATGATCCGTTCTAATTGACACTATGGAACATCCTAATTTGTTTTGAATCATTTTACTAAATATTTCAAATTTTTCAAAAGCTTCGATTTTATTTCCTAAAAATCTAGTCCATGTAAATCGAGAGTAGTCATCTACAATTACTAAGGTATAACGATTTCCTCCATAACTCAGTATGGCGAAAGGGTCGAATAAGTCCATGTGTAATAGTTCTAAGCTGTTAGGTTTGTGCTCATGTCATACGAATATTTATACGGCTAGATATACGTGAGCCTACGGGGTCACACATGTTATACATTTAGGTATCATTCTATTAATGTTAATAATAATATAATTGTATATTTATTATTTATATTAATATATGATTTGACGAATAAACACTAACGGTCGTTAATTAGTTAATTAATTGTAACTAACTAATAAGGCTTTTTAATTAATGGGTAATTAAATGTAATTAAGCATAAATAATTAGAAAAGTCAAAAAGTTAACCCAAGGGGTGTGCGGCTTATGTTCGACCGGCCACAAGGACCCAAAGGGGTTGGATTAGGCTTTGAGCTATCTTTTCCTACAAGGAATGTAATTTAGGTAAACCCTAAATCTATCCCTATATAAGGAGGATCCTAGAGCTCATTATTCTCATCCTTTGTCTCTCTCTCTCTTGGTTCGATCGTAACAAACAACCCAAAAGGGTTTTCTGGTTTTATTTTTCTTTGTGTTTACATATTTGTTAGTCAAGAACTAGCATTCGGATAATATTGCTTGACGTGTAGTGTATGAACCGCGTGGAGGTTACTTACCGCGTGGAGGTTACTTACTTTAGTAACTTGGAGTAGTTTTCGGTAAGCACATTTATTACACACGTGCGTGTACTAAAAGAATCTTGCATTCGTCACTAGCTTGATTGCTAATGTATGTTTCCTTATTTATGTTTTAATGTGTTAATTATTTATGCTATATGAATTATATTCGCTGCGTAGCTCGTTTACTATTCTTGTAATATTATGTTATTTAGATAACGATTTCCAACAGTGGTATCAGAGCCAGGTTATATAGCGTAGTAATTACATAAAAAACGTAAATTATATGTAAAATACGGCGCCTATATATGTGTAATTGTTACTTTTTTATGTGAAAATTTATTTTAGAAAATTATTTAGAGAAATAATCTTGCTTAAAATTGGTCACATAATTAAGGTAATAATATATAGGGATATATTTTACATGATTTATCTAAAAAGCTTAAATTGTTTTAATTGCGTTTTAGATTTGCAATAAATATTTGTTGCTTATTTATCATGTTATAAATTGTCAACCATGGATTACATGCATGTAATCCATGGTTTATGAAGCTTAAATATTTGTATGCATGAGAATTTGTTATGTGAATTATTAAATTGCAATATTAGGGAAGACCCTTTGTTGAATTAATTGCGTAACTGATTTTGGTTTAGTATGATTAATTTTGCTTAATATGTTTTGCATGTTTTATATTTGTGGCGTTTTATAATTATGCAAAAACGATTTTCAAAAATTAATATGGACTAAAAGTGCATGATGTTTATTGTGTGTATATTGATACATACACTTTACAAAATCATGAACTGTATACTTAAATTTTGTAATTTTCTTGAAAATGTTCTATAACGCAGGGGTTTAGTGGGTTTCGCAAGGGAACCCACGACGGAACATACAAGAATACACAAAATTTACATAAATGGTTTTAACAGTATTTTAAGTATGTCGCTATTCGTTACTAGGGTTTGATTATTTCCTGTAGGGAATTAACCTTATCCGTAGTAAGATCTCTTATACTTAGAAACATTGTAAATTTTGGAAACCCTAGTTTTATAAATGGCATGAAAATTTATAAAATTTAGGGATTTATAGAAAGATTTTAAAACAAACAAAAATGGAAAGGTTTTAAAATTAACAAGTGTAATAAGGTTGTATGCATGCTTCCTTATACATAAATTTTTAGTAACGTTGTTTTATCATTTTATACCCTTAAAAGGTTAGTCAGTTGCCATCCAAATATGAAATCACTTGAGTTTGTTCTTTTACTCTAAGACAGTCTTAGGTGAATTTACAAAACAAGGTAATATAACAATCGTATGGTCAGACCTGAGACTGTAAAATTATAGATTTTGTATTGGACGACTTATATCGAGTATGGTTGGTCAGACCTTCGACCCGAGGCACAAGATGGGGTGAAACATGCTACTTGACATTATAATTCTGGATTATATTGCCTTGTGCCCCATAATACTAAGAGTTGCACATGTTGGCAATTATCACCCGTTGATTACCTTTTCGGTTATACCATTTCTAGTAAATCAATTGGATTAATGGTATATCATCAAGTTGGATCTTAGACTCTTAGTAAAATTAATTGTTTATTTTAAAATAAACATGGGTAGTTAATTTAATAAGAGATAATTATCGAAAATACTAATATTTTCTGAACTTTTGATTGTTTTGTAGATGGCTGCTGCTGCCCAAAACACAAACAATACGACTATCAGGTCAATTCTCCAACAAGAGAAATTTATTGGACCAAACTTTATAAAATGGCTCCAAAACTTAAGAATCGTTCTTAGGTTTGAAGGGAAACTAGTTCATTTGGAACAGCCTATGACCCCTCTTCCTTATCCTGTAGCATCTCAAGCTACGCGTGATGCTTATGAAGCATTAAATGATGCGCAAAAAGAGGTGGCATGTCTTATGCTTCGTAGTATGTCTCCTAAACTTCAGAGGACACTTGAAAACTACAAGGCATATGACATGATCCAAGAACTAAAAACTATGTTCGAGAAACAAGCTAAACAGGAACTGTTTGAAACAGTCAAAGCATTTCACGCTTGCAAACACGAGGATGGTCAGTCAGTAAGCTTGTATCTCTTGAAGATGAAGAGCTACTTGGACACTTTGGAACGCCTAGGCTATGCAATGCCAAAAGAACTTGGTGTGAGTCTTATTTTGAATTCTCTCAACAAGGACTATGATCGGTTCGTTTAAAACTATAATATGCATAGCATGGAGGAGACGCTAGCTGAGTTACATGCTATGCTGAAACTCTATAAGAAAGGTATTCCAAAGAAGGTTAAAACCTCCGCTGTGTTAGCTATACTTGAGGGTAAGATCCAGAAGGACAAGAAGAAACCTCAAGGGGCAAAGGATAAGGCCAAGGGAAAGAATAAGCTTGCTTATGCTCCCAAGACCAAGATCCTACCGCCGCCCGGCAAAGGACTCTATCTGCCACCACTGCAAGAAGGTCGGTCACTAGAGGAGGAATTGTCAGTCCTACCATGCTAAGTTGAAAAAGAGAAAGAATGTGAAGACTAATCTAATAACATACTTGATGAGAGGGAAAGAGAGGTGATTCTAGAGAGAGATAGTGGGTTGGATGAACACTTAAAGAGAAAGTAAACATAAGATAGAAATGTATTATGATGTATGAAAAATGAACAACCAACCACCTCTCCAAGGCATAGAGAGGTGTATAAATACTTACATGTGGACATGGGCTTGGGCCTTCATGGGTTTGTCCATGGGCTTTAGCTAACTAGCCTAGTAAGTTTCCAAAAATTAACTTAACGAGCTAACTACAATTATCTATGGAAGTGACTGACACTTTCGTGTTCCTAACAATCTCCCATTAATGGAGGTCACGAGCCACTTTACAAAAACTTAAACCTAGCATACTATGCTTTAACTTTAGTCTTGAGCTCATAATCATTAACTTGTGAATTGATGTAGTGATTATAGACTTTAGGTCTTGAGTTTGTTCCTTTATCTTTGACATGTATGTGAAAATGTGATCTTGAACACCTTAAGATCATCAACCAAGCATAATCTTGATTCGCCATCTTATAAACTTTGCCATCTTGTTAGCTTGTGACTTCTGGACCGACATGCTCATACCTTTCTTGATATGTTATCTTGAAAAGCTTTAATATTGCATCTTTCTTGAGGTTCTCTTAACTATAACACATTCGTCACTTCGAGAAAACGCTCGATATCATGAGTGACAAAACTTTCTTTGAAATCGTTGACTTTAATACTTCGTCACTACAAGAAAGACGTACGGTATTCATGAGTACGAAGTCTTTAAACATGAACTGAGGCTATCATTGATGTCTTTATGTTTGTCGGTCGGGTATGAGCATGTGGCTATGAATCTTGTGAGTCAGCTGGAATCAGGTACCTTCACCTCCATTTTTAAGTATCCTACATTAAAATAGTTAGCAATAAAGCAAGGGGACAAATATGGCTTTGTCATTCGCCCGTGTATGGTTGGAGTAACCTTCGAATCCGTAAGGATCGACCTGTGACCAGGTAGATTCAATTTAAGAAGAATCTCCTTGACAGGATTTCCAGCTAAAGTAGAGTATCTTTCTAACGACATATGCATTGATTCATCAAACTCAGCATGTTCTCATATACCTCGGAATGTCTCAAAGCAGAGCAACACGATAAAAGTGAACCTGAGAGTTACTACTCAACACGATTGAATAGAAAATCGGATCTGAAAAATCATTGACGTGTCACTTGCTAAAGTGGTTTTGTGTCACATCGAGAGGTTAATCATTTCAAAATCATCATCAATCGACAAATCATAAAACCTTGGAACAAGGTTTGATTCTTATAGAAACTGCACCACGTTTCTTTCACAGCTGTCACGAGTTTGATTCATATAGAATCCCACAATCACCTTCCATGAGCTTTTGTTTTATGTTGGCTCATCAAGGATTTCCATCTCACTGTGATAATAACACAACTCTGATGTTCTGGCAAAATCACAAGGATAATGCAAGGACTCTTAATATATAACCTTGTTATTCACATTGTGAGACTTAGAAGCATAATTTTTGAACAGGTGTCCTATGAGATTTATGGATAATCTCTTTTGGCTCAAGACCAATAGTGCCACTATGGTTTTAGTGATCGGAGCTGAGCAGACTGACACCTTTTCAATATCACCTAACTCGGAGTGAGAAAGTCGATAGGAAATGCGTGTAACTCCAAGAGAAATGAAACAAAGTCCTAATTAAGAGACCATGAGTGGCTAAGGAAGGGTTGTGCATTAGCTGTCTAGAGGGTTGACGGCTGACTATGGTTGGGGTTGATAACCCCCCCCGGAGCGCTAGGTTGAGATCGGTGTGTTACCACCTCACCCCCCCCTCCCCCCCCTGGGGTCCTGACTGGTCTTCCAATGTCAGACAACAACTTAGAGTTTCCGACAGATTATGTTTTGACCTGTTATGCCCTAAGTATTTGGAGGGCTTCTTTCTTTTACCCTTTATCCCTTTACATTTCTTTTTCATTCTTTACTTCAACCCCTTCAATGCTTACCGAGACTTCATAACTAACACCTTGTTGGGTTTATTCCAGTGTTAGCTCCATCTCAGTCGGCATTATTCCTGATTCTCACTTTTTCTCCTTTTGTATCATACCTAAGGACTTCTACACTATCTAGTGGATATCCCTGGGTAGATCCCTTTGGTTCTGGCTAGATCATAGGATTTGAATACCTATGTCTAACCGCCTTATAACTCTATAAATTTAAGTACATGGTCTGTCTTTTGGGTATTCCATCACAATCAAAACCAAAAACATTGAAAATTTCAATCAAATTGTTTGATATAAATATCAAAAGATTTACACTTTGAGAGTTTTTCATAATCACTAAAAGCTCCCCCTTAACATGTACACTGTAATCGTAGTACATGCTAAGTGTAGAGTGCATTGAGTCCATTTTATATAATCATATTTCAGTACAAATTAGATTCAGTTTTAATCATAGTTTAATTATATTTTCTCCCCTTATCCAAAATGTTAATCCCTTGATATATTAGATATCAATTGATTAAATGTTCAAGGACAAAATGTTACTTAATATCTAATAGGAACATTTTAATGCTCCCCCTCAAATTATGAGGGAATTATATGGTGTTTGAGTATGTTAATTTGAAAAAATTTGAATTTACTAAGAAATTCTTAAAAATTCATACTCAAACACTATATATGCCTAAATTTTAAGTCTACACTACATATATACAAATGCACAAGTTTTTCATGAGGATTGACCTTTTATGATGAGGACATCATATGATAAATCATATGGACCTTTGCAGCAGCCAAAAGTTACCCTCGTATGGTCTCCTACTAACAAATCTTTCCAAGCTTCTAATTATCCTCTTTGACTTGAGCATTTTCTTGATCGCCTGAATCATAGCTTTTGCTCGTTCCTTGTCACTCTGCCTCTATATTGTCTTTGGTAGATATTCCATCCTAATCCCTTTCAGTCGATCATTAAGAGCAGTCTGAACATCATCGAGTGTACCGTCACTAAACTTGTAGAGTTCATCAATACGCATCAATATGTTCTTCTTGTCTTTGTTCTGATAGATGAACCCTCTAGGATAGGAATATGCTGTATAGGCATCCTTTTGTTTAAGATCAGATCTGTACGTATCTGGCTTTGTGATGTTGAGCTTATTTTGGTAACTTTCAATACCTAACTGAAGATCTTCAACACGCCTTTGGATGATGATACTTCTTGTAAATATTCTCAGAGAGACACCAAAAGCGAGACGATCTTCAACATTGAGATTTGTCAGCTTGCTTTGAACAAGAAGAATCAGCATGTCTTCGATATCTTGTAGGCGAAGCTGTTTGAAGTCTCCTTCCTTGAATGTATATAATTTGTTATCATCTCTACAAACGGTGATCCAATCCAAATGTTTATAGCCGTGCCATTTGACAATTTGAAGCTTTGTGACAGTAATAATTCTATGTTTGGAGTATACATCATGAGCCAATTCCCTGTTAGCAATAAATCCATAGAATTGTTGACGTTTGCATCCCCAATGAGAAATTCCCCATAGTGCATGCTTGTCATAGTTGACCGGCACTTCACTCTAGATTGTGTTGGGGACCAAATCTTCAATCTATTTGATATGACCATAATCTGCAGCCTTGGTCTTTATGACAGAAGTTGCATAAGTACGACTGGAGACACCACCAGATAGATACGCAAGGTCGTTGTTGATGAAGTGATCAAATGGAATGACTTGATGACCGCGAGAGTTAGGTATCAATGGTAGTGGCTTTCGCAGATCATGAGGATATTGCTGACCTTCAGGGTTGTGCCAATCTAGTTGATCCGTGGTTGCCTTGTAGACTTCTTCAAAGAAGTATTCTAGCTCAACCAAGCTCTTGCATGTACCTTTCATCAGCTCAAATGTTGGACCGGCTAATAATTCAGGTGTTAATGTGTCAATTTTGAGCCGATTCATCATAAATGCTGAGAAGTCCAGAGGAGTATCCATAAGCTCATCAAATGATTCACGAGGACCTTCTTCCTGAGCCAGATTGCTTAACCAAGGTTGAACTGGTCCATGAACAGCAGGTAAAGTCTTGTTCTAATCACGATCGAGAGTAGGAAGCTTGGCTGGTTTTTGAAACCAATCAGGATGCTGAGATGTGTCTTCATCAGATTATTCTTCAGTAGCTCCTATATCAAACTCCTAATATGCGTCTTCTTCTAAATCTATGGTAGTGTGCATTGGCTCCTCTACTTGAGCAGACTCGCCAGCGGACCTATGATGAGATTTGGATCCTATTGTTGACTTGCCAGTAGTCTTGGATGTCTTTTCCTTTGGTGCACTGGTTGACTCAGGTTCTTTTCCGGATCTCCTTCTTTTGGACCCCTAGTTTGATCCAGTGGAGGGTTCTTTGTCATCATCTACATCATCTCGACATTGTTTGATAGTGACAGTGTCTCCATATGCATCCAGGATGTCTTTGTCAGCATCATAAGCATCAACCAGTGCTTTATAGAGATTCTTTAGTATATCTGACCTGTTAATTGATTTGTTAGCTTCCATTTTGTCAATGAGAATCTTTTTTCATTGCTTCATTTGATGAACGAATGAGAACTTCAGACTCAAGTTGATCATTGACTAACTTCTCAATTTTCAGCAAAATATTGGAGACATGAGCCTTGACTTGTTCTTTGACTTGTTCCTTGATTATTTTCTTTATATTATCATCAATTTTATTGAGGAAGTCTTCATTTTCTGCTTGAGCTTCTTCTCGGAGTCTGTCTGACTGTAATTGAACAACTGTTTTGATGCCTTAATTCATCTTGTTGGCCAAGTAGTTGTCAAAAATGCTAGGAATGGAAGAAACTGCTTCAGGAAATTGATTCATTTGCTTGAACTCAGAGAAGTTTGTTTCCAACCTTTTTAGTCTATGGTCAAACCCAAATAAAGATCCAAAGTTTAGAAGATTTTGTAGGGAGGAGCTTAAAATGGTTGTTGGTGTGGGAACTGGTGTTTGTGGCAGATTAACGATTGTACTCAAAATTGTCATTGAATGGGGATACCTATGACCGATACATATATGATTCCAATGCAGTTTCAAGTATATTGTTAGTTGTATTAGTCTTCAAAATAGATTCTTAAAAACTGGTGTCTAAGCGCATTTAAGATCTATTACACGACGACTCAGGAACGAACCAAAAGGTTCATATTAGGTGTTTCTTCTGTAATTTTCTAAATACTATCTTAAAGTAAAAAATACTCTTTTTCATCATACTAGATGGTTAAATGGATTAACTTGAAAAAGTTAGTGAAAGAATGTACTGATTCCTATGTTGGACATGGGTTAAAAAACTCACCAAAGTCTCTCTAAAATGTCAAAAATTCTTCAAGTTGTTTACCATAAATATCGTCGATTATTAATTTAGGGGTAGTTTTTGTTGCATAACCAGTAGTAATAAGGGCCATCTAAAAGTCGTATGATCTAAAAATGTCACTTTAGTGTCCATATACTTCTTATTGGTCAATACGTATTTGTGTAATCAATAAATATGTTTATTTATCCTTGTGATTCATAGCTGAACATTATTAACGAGTTATTAGTGCATTTTGTTTCAAAATATCCATATCCAAGACATTATTTCTTGATACACTTAATTGTTAGCAGCTCACAAGTACTTATTATATTAGGCATAGTAGATATAGTTAGATATCCTCAAACACCTTATTACTCACTTAATAATTTCTTGCATCATTATGCTTTTTCCAGAAGTTCATCTTTTCCTATGGGTCTTGAATTTAAAAGGGATTTTTTTTATGATGGAGATTAAGACTTGGTTTGTTTTGTGCAGGTATAAAAGGCCAACTGAACAAAAGAAGTCCGAGAGAAGTGGTAAATGTAAGCTTTTAAACCCGCAAAGTTGTTGAGTTGTAAAGGCTAACTAAACCCAAAAGAATTAGGAAGAATCTTGTATAGATGATGCATCTCTATAAGGTTTCAAGCTATTGCTTTGATAAGATTCGATATCTCTTAGTCTTGATTCGGTCTCAATAATCACAATTTATGTAGATGTGATTCATATATTATCTTTCTATGAATATAACAAGTCGTGGCTTCTTTTGCTAAAATTGGTAACTTTTTAGTTGTATGAGGTGGGATATTGCGTCCTCTTTGTACTTTCAGAATAGTTATTACTATTTAGTTACTTCGGTATAGAAAACACTTCGCCCATATCGGAATTGCCTTTGGAACGGATATTTTGTAGCTGACACTTATCGACCATTACTGCCTTTTCTTTTCGACACGTAAGATTACACAGCTCCAGAGTATTAGTTGTGAATAGTGTGTGCATAACCTCTAGATTATATTAAAGGGTTGTATAGTCCAGTCGTTGTTCAAATGTTTTCGTTTGTATAAACCCGGCGTTCGAGTGAATACGCGGGTGGGGTTAAAACCTAGATAGTTTATTATAAATACTCATAAATGTAAGTTTGATTATTCATTCATTCGTCCATATGGGTAAAAGTCGATGATGGAAAAAGTAGGAAAAGGGAGAAGACGAGATCTAAGATTAGAGTGAGATAGGGCAAAAGCTTAGTAAGGGTTTGCACTCGATATTCAGAACTATGAGGAATGTGTGTGTGTGTGTGTGTGTGTTCGATTTGTAATCTACTTCAACATTTTTATGGTCGCAATTTAATTTATTATTGTTGATTATTTGGGTTATAGCGATTTTAATTGTTGATTATTATGTTATTTATTATGCTCTATTATATGTTCTTCGGCATTTAATTTATTTAATTTTCTATTTGAATATCTACTTTTATGATCTTATAGTTTTTCTTGCAATTATATTGTATATTTATGTGTATGCTATGTGTAACAATTGACTTCCTTTAAGTATTGATATTGAAGTTGAGTGTGTACTGGTATTAAGTGACCGTCAAATCCTACGGATTGTACAAAATTAACTGCGGGATGACCAATCCTGGTAGTTGTTTGAACCTATGCCTATTAGGCGACCCTTAGTAATAAATACTTGTTTAGGAGTGCAAGACAAAACACTAAGGCATATCTCATAAGTTAGTTGGAAAATCTTAATGAATGTGAAATGAGAATAGGTTATTCTCTTTGCGATTGTATTCACTAAGTAATATTTAGGTTAGGCGAGGATGTTGTTTTTTTTTTTTTTAAATTAAACCTGATGAAATTAGACCTCCTTTAGGATTGTAATAATACATTGCACTTAGATCATAATAATTAAATGCGTTCATCCTTATTAGCTGTTTGTCATAATCAGTTCCCCTTTATGGTAAGTTCGGTTTTATGCCGCAATAATGTTTATAAATCTCAAAAGCTATTTATGTGTGTTATTAACACCATGCTTTACTTCACGGTAGAATTTCATTTCCAAAATTAGACATTAGAGAGATACAAACATTCTTTGGCCATTACTTACCAATCACTATACTATAATGTATGGTAACTACTCTTTAGTCCCTTGCTCTGTGTAGGAATAGTCGATGGGTAGTTAAGTTTTTTACAGTGTAAACAACTTGGGGTATTCTGTTAAAAGAAAAATATAGCATCAAAGGTTGAAGCTTTTAAAGTGAAATAAACACTCGTTTAAAATTTTAACAACACATGTGCATAACAATGTAGTTACTTTTTTGTTAATGGTTTAACATAAAGAACTTTAAATTGTGAAAAAAAGAAGACAAGGACGTCAACGTATGACATATCCTTTGCTGAGTTTGAGGGTTGAAAAAGGAAAAAAGTAAGCTAAGGCTTGTAATAGTTGCATGCAAATGAAACCATATTCTACAAACTCATTCATCGGTGTTCTAAATACCGGTAGAACTCACCTCAAATTAACTTTGTACACTTGTTGCTTGAGGTTATGGTGCGCTTGTGGATTCGTTAGAAGGTTCGGTGAGTGGTTGCTTAGAAGGTTCGCTTGAAGAAGTTCATTCGGTGACGTGGTTCGCTGGATAACCGAACCAAAGAATTTCGCTAAACGTGGTTGGCTTAAGTGTGTTCGTTCACAGGTTTTACAGATGACATTTCAAAAAAAAAATTTATTTTGAACAACGGTTTATCTTAATTTTTTTTTATTTATAGCTTCATTTATCCTGTTATTAACCCTTGTTGATCAACAATCTAGATCATCTAGGATATCATAATCAATGATCCAAGACTGAATAACAATAATACCAATCATAATAGGACAGGGTGTTATACTAAACATTAAGCCTTTCATGTATTTTATTCAGGATACAAAGGATTTACTAGAATACTAAGCTACTAATTAAGTAGCTAATAAAGTAGGCGTCTTATATAAGGAATTGACGCTAGGAGTACAACACACACTTTTGGTTTACATTGTGGAATTGAAATTTAATGATAAACCTAGACGCCTAACCTCTTTATATACTAAGGGTGTTAGGGTTTACAAGACAAGATATGGTCAAATAAAAGATTAGGGAAACACCTATAAATCAGCATAAAATACTATTTGAATAATCTTTAATCAGCTATTAATGTTGATCTTTATCTTTTATGATGTTAGCTTTAATTATTGTTTGTACTAATTCTTCAATCAGCATTAATGTTTATTCAAAGCTTTGGTCTTGTAGGTCATCCTTCTCTTAATTTGTTTTGTCATAATCAACTCAAAGTATATCTAACAATCTTTCACCTAGTGATAATGACAAAACAATAAGCACAAGCTTCCCTAAAGCTAATATAGATGAAGAACTTCCCTGAATCCATGTACTCTCCCCTTTTTGCTCATAATCATTAGGAGTGCATGTTAGAGTTTAAATAAACAATAAGCTTCACCTTTAACATGTTTACCATTCTTGATCATAGACTTTGTTGGCTCAAGCAGCAATTATCAATGATGAAGAAAAACGAATATACGAATTGTTGAAGAATTTGGAATTCCCCAATTGTGTCTTATATCCTGTTTTCCAATGACGTCGATTCGAGTCTAGCATACACTGCTATGTATAGTAGACCTGATGTCTCTTGACAAAATCTCATTCCTTATTAAATATGAGACATGAGCCACAATACATAACTCCTTAAAGTGATAGAAAATGTACGTTGTAAGCATTTCATAAGGTAGATCGTACACTTTGCTAGATCAATCAAGTCTTCGTCACAAGCCTTAATAATCAGCGAACAAGTTTTATCTTAAAAGGTGACACTCTTTAAAAATATAAATAAGAAACACAAAACCTGTGAAAATCAACGTACAACCATCAAATTAAAGTAATAAAAAATTCAATTGTCTTCTTCAATAATCTCCAACACCGAAGCCATAAAACATCATCAAGTTCAAGATCAAACCGTACAAAATCCCAAAATGTGTATGTCAATCGATATCGGCCTGCGCTAGCCGGTACAAAACTAGCTTATATTCGGACAAAGCTACGTACAAACAAAACTGTCATTAGTGACCATATTTCTATTCTCAAATATTTCACTAAACTTTGTAACTGACTGTTGCTGAGTGGTTGCAAAACAGTCAATGATATGCACTTTCTTCATAAACCCGCCACAAATTACAACCTGTAGGAAGTGTAACACAACAATAGAATACTGTTTTGAAGAGCCAGACCAAATCGTGAACTTCCTAGCAATTACCAACGACATTGTGCGACCCATAGTAACAATGAGAACTCGTAGGAACACTATGTACCTAGAAGGGGAACGGAAACTATGACGTATACTTTGGCAAAGTTACTGAATATACCTAATATGAAGTTATATGGGATATGATGGTGACAGAGTATATTACCAACAACAATCTTCAGAGATGCTATCTTATAGTCCCTGATCATCGACCAGAAAAATCTTCATTATATTACAAAAACCAAGAAAACAAATCATGTATTAGTCTGATGCCCTTTCATAGCCTGCTGCTACTTTTACTAGGGTTATAAAAACCTATTTTTTGTGGTTTTAAGCAACATAAACTTTACGAACACGCATAATCCAAAACAAACAGATACAAACATACATAATCTCTTCTTTTTCTAAAATAGTGCTTACAAAACATGCTTATTTACATCTCAGTTATAGATCATTATGTCCAGAACTACTCTCACTATAACGCCCATTGATCCATCCAGATAAATGCTAAAACACTATAATCGGGTTAAAAATGAGCTATTATTACCGAGACAAAATAATTTTGTATCTAGCTAGAGTTCTCAGTTGATCCCAGATCCACACTCCCATAAGCAGTTGATAATTAATAATGGGGTTTGGTCCCTGGACTAAAAATGCGGCAAGGGCATTATTTTGTTATGCAATAAACGCTTAGTAAGAACAAAATCAAATTAAGCCAGAGAAATATGATCGAACCATATCATTTTCAGAAATAGGGTTTGGTGGCCTTCGAAGAACATCATGGTTAGCAACTCGACACTTGTAGATCTAGATCGAGAAGCCACGAGGCACTATTTCCTCATGGTATGAATCCACGATTAAGCTCATCTAGGATATCCATAATCATGATCCAGCGGATAACCAAATTAATACACAATCATAATTAAGAAACAAGGTGTTACTGCTAAACATTATGCCTTTCATTGTATTTATCAGGAATACAAAGGCTTACTATACTTCTAAGGCTACTATAAGATAGCTACTTAAAAGCTAGGCGTCTTATAAAGTTGACGCTAGAGTACACACACCTTTAGGTTTTACATTGTGAATTGAATGGATGATAAACATAGACGCTGCCCCTCTGTGTGTGTGTGAGGGCGTTAGGGTTTACAAAGCAGATAATATCTAGTTATAATTAGGAAACTATAATATCAGTTTGAATACTATTTGACTAAGTCTATATACAGCATTTATGGTTGTCTCTCTTTATCTTTTAGCTAATGCATTAAATACTGTTTTTGACTAATCTTCAATCAGCATTATGTTATTCCAGCTTTGTTCTTGTAGGTCCTCCCATCTTTAATATGTTTGGTCATATCAACATCAAAGTATAATTCCTAAACAACCATTTTGTATAACATTATTGCAAGTATTGTTACATAATCGTTTAATTTGAGAATTGCAGTAATTATGGAGTATTTGGTGAAAGTAGCAAAAGGCGGTATTTGGATCTTAAATGAAGATATTTTGTGTGTGTGTGTGTGTGTTGTGGTGTGTGTCCAATACGTAATATTATGAAAGGATGATACGGCGTATACGTTGCATGACTCACCAAAGACCCAAGTATGAAGCTCTATACGTCGTATCCAGAGAGATAATACGCCGTATTCAAGATATTTATGTGTATACTTTTGGAGATATCAATCGTGGTCCCTACTCCAAGAAATTCCAATATCGTCGTATCCAATCGATTGGATAACGCCTATATCGAAAACGAACACTTCCAGACTTGGAAAATAGAAAACTCAAAAACGTTGTTTTTTTAGTGTGCTAAATCATATATCGATAACCTAAACATAAAAGTCAATTTTTAGAGGAGAAAAGAGAAGAAGAGGTTCGAGCAACGCTATCTATTCTTAGGAGACATCTGGAGTACATTTCAATTCTTTAAGTATTGTTCTGTTTTGGGTATCATTCGTTTTAATCGGTGCTTTGTTTACCTTGGGCTAAATAATTGTTCTCTTGTATTTATTATGATGTTTGAAGGATAATACTTGGGTATAGCCATTATTATGATTATTGAATGTTTGGTATTGGTTTATCTCAAGTTTCTTGATTTATTCATTGTATGTTGTTTATGTTTGATCAATTTATTGTTTTTTTTTTTTTTTTTTTTTTTTTTTTTTTGTTTAGTGCTT
Source organism: Tanacetum coccineum (assembly GCA_026074375.1). Taxonomy (NCBI): domain Eukaryota; kingdom Viridiplantae; phylum Streptophyta; class Magnoliopsida; order Asterales; family Asteraceae; genus Tanacetum; species Tanacetum coccineum. The sequence continues at coordinate 18,449 of BQNB010081021.1, forward strand.
TGTATGCGACATATCATTAACTAGTTTAGTGTATGGAACACAAGTAATTAGATGTCAGGGATAGCGCTCCATATTAGTTTTTACATCTAGAATTATTCGGTTCAACAAGTATTGTCACGCTTCTAAATTCTGTGTCCTATGGATACGCTTTCAGGCTTAACTAGTTAATTGGATATGGCTATGTTTATTTGAGACGTGTTGACTAGAAGGTGAACCTTAGATGTAAATTCCAACAAATAAATACTGATTCCATTGGTAGTTGGAAAGTGGATAACTTGTGTAATAAATTGCAATTAAGCATAAGGGGTAAAGTCTCCATGAGTGGGTTTACAAAATCCCAATGCTTTATCCCTAAGATATATTATAATCAGCAAATAGGATGTTTTATGCGATGCGTTTAATTATGACAAGAATTAATGTGTCTAGGTTACTTAAGAAGAAGTTCGCCAAGTCTTAAGAATGATATGCCACCTCAAGAGAAGAACTCATTGCACTAAATAAACAAACCAATGTTCTAATTGGATTAATAATTGTTAATACAGTTTTCTTATATAAGGCTCGACTGCTCTTTGATCTTCTGTTAATTAGCTTGTGTGGGTTAAAGTGTCTTGAATTGATTGTAGTCACCAACCAACATGTGCCAGGCTCTTCAGGCTTGAAACCCTTTTTACCTGTTTTAGATATTAGGATTTAAACAACTAACATAGGTTTTCGCATTGGTTGTGACTTTAGATTAGAATTTAAAGAAGTACATAGATTAGATAAACTAAAATATAAATAAATTAAGAGATTTAACTCGCTTCAGTGTTCAAATCCTACTTTACCATCTTCCATTCGACGGGTAAACTGCCTGTTAAAGCGTCATTATTGGTTTAAGTCGGCAAAAATACTAAATTTAAAATTGAAAATCTTCTATATAAACAACAATGGCCACATCAAGTTTTGGCGCGCTGTCAGGCGAGTGAAAATTTAATCTTGATTTTTATTTAATATTTTGGTTTTTACATTAGATTAGATCTAACCTTAGGAGTAGTGTTATTAGATTAGTGTATATTCAGTGTATATTTGTTTATTTTCTGTTTATTTTATATTTAATTGTTTGCTTGTATTTATGTGTGTTTAATTGTTTAACGTTATTTATTTGTTTTTTGCATACACTGTTTATGGCTCGATAACTGAATACGGCGTATCCTCTTCATTAGATTACGGCGTTATCCAACCTTCTGTCCGATACAAATATTCGCCTCTTCTATTTAATGATTAATTGGGTGTATCCACTTTCATTGGTGTCTGGGTAGTTCGATCTATCTGTATAGAAGCAGAAACTAAAGTTTTCATATCTTAATTTCTTGCATAAAAAATTTTATTAATCCCAAAAGAGGCCCATCTCATATTGTTTATTTTGTTTAGGTAGTGCATGAAAGGGTTCAGCTAAGAAATATTTCACAACTTACAAAGAATATTTTGAATTTAGGAGACACTTCAAGACATTAAGTCTTGACGAATTAAGATCGCCTAATTTCAATTTACTTTTGACTGACCAAGATTACCCTCTGAGGTAGGAAAGTTGTGAACAACAATGGCGAAATATGACGACCATGTTACATTCTTGCGATCAGCACTAAGGCGTAATATAACTTCTAACCTCTGATCGGGAGTTGGTAGGCCCCAAATTTAAGACAAAGATATCTTTCTAAATAACGGGCCAATTTCTCAAGAATACGTACTAACCCCTTCGTGGTTAGGAACATGGAAGATGCGCAACTTCGAACATTGGAGAAAGTTTTGAGAACGTGGATTTATTTAACCTTTAATATTACTATAGACAAAGTGATGCTTTAGAGCCTTCCCATGTCTAACCGGGAGCGCAAGTCATCTCGGCTAAGAAAACAAACCAATGGTGTGTGTGTGTGTGTGCAACTGGGAAGATCTGAAGACTAAGTTTCTTAGCAAATATTTCCCACGTACTCGTACTGCAAAGAAAATAGAGGAAATCAACAACTTTCAACAAGAGCCTGACAAAAACCTATATCAAGCCTGGGAACTATTTAAAGAGCTATTGATGAAGTGTCCTCAACATTATATACGGCTCGCCAAGAGGTTATTTTGTTTCTATACTGGGCTTGGATGTTCCAACTCGAAAAATCATGATTACGAGGTGTCCATCCCATCAAAAAAACTGCAGCTGACGCAACCCAAAATAGCGCCATCCAAGAAAATGGCTGAAATCTCTTCAAAAAATGGCACAATGGACAGTCTATGATTAAGGAATTCTAAAAACTTTGTTGGAATTAGCAGCAATACAAGCACAACTAAACAATCTTAGAAGAGAAATCGAAAGGTAAATGAAAAAGTTTATGCTGCTCAAGTAGGATGTGAACAATGCAAAGGACCCCATTACACCAAAAGAATTGCACCACTCAAAAGAGGAAGGAAAAAACACTTGAAGAGTTACTACACGCAATTTGGTGGGGGTGTGGACCTTTTCAAGGAGGGGGGATATAGAGCAATAGCTCTAGAGGGTATATAAGAGGAATAACGCAAATCCTTCCTACAAGAGTGGAAGCAATCTATGGAAGATACTGAGCCAAGAATCATGATGTGAATCAGCAAAAGAGACACGAAGAAATTCCCAATTTGATTAAAGAAATTGAGCTAGGGACAGAGTTGACCATCAAAGATCTTTAGGAATATATAGATAGCATCAAATAAGAACTTTAGAAATTAAAATCGGTAAATGAGCAAGGTATTGCAGAGGAATAGAGGAAAGTTTGGAGAAGAAAAACTACTTACCAAGCATCATGAACTAACTAATCAGCGAGGTGACAATGTCACGTCGATCTGCTACTTCTATTGAGAAGTGATTTAGTACTCTCGATACGCCGATATTGGGTATCAACCCAATACGCATAGATATCCTATCTGGAAGCAGGATACAGGTATATATCTCATTTTAGTACAAGTTAAGAGCAAAAAGACGGTTGATCCAGAGTTAAGTGTTTTTTTGGATAATATTATGTTGAAAGAATAAGAAGTGGGGAACTATGGACCAAAATTCACAAAAGCTTATGGAGCTTCACATATCAATGACACCATACCCCGAAAGGAGAAAGATCCAGGGAGTTTCACTTTACCTTGCTTTATTAATAAAACTTGCTTTGACAATGCCCTTGTTGACTTAGGAGCTAGTGTTAGTGTTATGCCTCTCTCGACCTACCTTAACTTAGGATTAGGCGAATTAGCTCACACCAGGTTGACAGTGGAATTGGCGGATAGGACGGTGAAATATCCAAAAGGGATAGCTGAAAACGTACTATTAGGAATTGGTAAATGTACTTTCCCAGTAGACTTTATAATTCTTGATATGCCCGAGGATATCAAAGTGCCCTTGATCCTCGGAAGACCATTTTTGTCTACTGCCCATGCTAAGATTGATGTTTACAAAAGAAAGATTACTTTAAGAGTCGAGGAAGAAAGGATTATTTTCAAAAGTGTTAAACCCGCTAGTAGTTTAATTAAGAGGGTCTACATGCTAAGTTTGAGAGAAAGAATGGAACTTGATTTAAAAGCTAGGCTTATGGGAGAGACTTTGGTGTTAAATAGATCGTTAGACCATTTCTTGGAAGATTACATTGAATTAAATGATCTAAATGAACCATTTGAGCTTAGGAGAAATCAAGGGGATGATTTGATGCCCACCATTAAGGAAAGTGAGGTAATTGAGGAATTTAGAACTAGGGATGAAGATCTTGATACTGGAATTGATGATTACCCTAGTTATTGCGACGATGATAAGAAAATCCATATAGATTGCGCCCACAACTTAAAGTTCGCATGCATGATAGGATTTGAATTTACACATGTCAACTTCTACCCATTATTTTACGTCAATGTGATGTCCAAAGAGTTTCATAATTCAATAATGAAAGATAAGATGGAGTATAAAGGGGATAATGTTGTAGGAGCCTTAATGAATGTACCTATCTTTGTTGAAATTTTTTTGCTATGACTGATTTTATAGTTTTGGAGGATATGGATGCTTATCGTGATGAAGGAATTGGCGATATTATTGTTGGTGAACCGTTCTTAAGAGAAGTTAGAATTAAAACAAAACGTTTGGAAGGGATAATTACCCTTTACAATGGTGCTGATGAAGTATCTTACCAAATGGTGCGATCACATCTGAGGTTTAAAAACCACACTAATGAGCAATGTAACAAGATCCCACCATTACTAAAGGTAAGTAAGAAAGATGTGAAGAATGGAATCTCGCATGCATACCAAAAGCTTAAGGGGTTCTACAAAGAAGTTCTAAATCTAGGACCCGATTACATTCGAAATGCGAAGACGGAAGAATGGCTCACACGCGGGCACAATAGCGTGCATGAGATGGAATAAAGAGGAGATGAAGAAAAGTCTAACTTAAAGACTTCGCTGTAAACAAAAGTGCTTCCTGGGAAGCAACCCGGATTGTTATTTAATTTTGTTATCGAGTCTGTCTTCCCATACATCAATACGGCGTATCCGCTCTACACCATACGGCGTATTTAATGTTTGGACGTTATCAGTCTTTATTTTATTGCACTTTAAAAATATTATTGTCAGTTCTGGCAATACATCGTATTCACTAACCTGATACGCCGTATTCACCAGACTGACCCGTAATTAGTTTGTTTAGTTAAGTTTTAATTAATCGTAGATACCAAGATAGGAATGCACATGTTTTTCCTATATTTTTTTACAGGACCTCATGAAAGAAATATCGACGAAGTTGGTGGAATGCATATTTTCTGGAATTCTATGTGTGTGCTGTTCGTGCTAGGATTCAGACACTTTTCCAGCACACAATCTCGCTCATAAACGCAACTTGGAGAATCTACCGAGCAAATATCAGGGGAGTTTCTCATTCTAACTCTTTTTAAATTCCCGTATTTAATATTTTATATATACAACGAGGATGTTGTATAATTCAAATGGGGGGATGGAATTAGAATGTTTACTTGTCCTACTTTTCACATTAAAATGCTTAAATTATGCTCAAATTTAAAAAAAATTCAAGCATACTTTTGTGAAATTACTTGATACATAACCCGCACACAATAACCCTTGTTAGATATTGTGAGGATTTAACCTTTCCGTTTCCAAATGTTTACCCAAATTCCACAAAATATGAGTGTGCCGGTGATGTTGTAGACTTTGTAACTTGGCTTGGTATATCACACGAGACCACAGTGATGAGTACTATAGATTTAGATGGAGTAACTTGTTTAAATTGGTAAATCTTAGGATTAAACCCAAATCGCCTTTACGTGTTGCTTATTAACTAACTACACCGGTTAGTTAACCTCCCGTTTAAACCCTTTTCCACTCTCATCTTTAGAGTGATGATCTATTAGAACAACCCGTAGAGCCAATCCTTTAGGAATTACACCAACTATTTGTTTTGTTACACCCTTACACCTTAACCTACCGTGTTAGATTAAGTTTAATTTACAGTTGCTAGTTGCTTAAAGTGTAAACTTTGTATTTCCCGAGTCTTGTGTCATTTTCTATCTTTGATGCGGTTGGAAATTTGCACATTGCAAATGGAAATGTATATTAGTAGTCAAAACTCATGTGATTTTACTACCGTCACAATTATTGGTGAATCCGAAGAAGGAAGGAACTATCGAAGAAATTATCCGGAATTATTATGATCGTGAAGATGGTGAAACTACACCGAGATTTGAAGGAAGAATGTTTGGTATTAAAAAAAAAAGAGAAAGAAAGTTTGAAGATAATCGTTTCGCAACTACCGAAGGAATTACATGAAGGATCGATTATTCGTTGATACGTCTAAAAAATCAACGATGTAGAGTATTGTACAAAGTGGAAGATATCGCCACTTACCTTGTAGAGTATGTAAAGTTTTGGGATGATTGGGAAGTTGACCGTTACGGGAACGCCAACTTAGGTTGTTGTTTTTTATCTATGATCAAGACGTTGTAAATAGTTGTGTCTTTATCATGGTAACGGTCGGGAAAAAAGTGTCTAGCAACTTGTATCTTAAGTCTTAATCTATTTGTTTCTTGATTTTTATTTAACAACAATTTACTTCTCTCACCTAATGATTAGCCACTGGTTTTACGCGAATGAGGACTTGTTCGAGCGTGCATGTCTATTCCGTCGTTACGGACATGTATGCATGTCTTAGCTGCCTCGTTGGTTTATGACTTTTGATGAAAGTTAGAAGGTTCCTACCCTATATCATTCTTCATCCTAACCGTTGTTTAATTCGAATGGGGATGTGATCGAACATACATGCCTATTCCGTCGTTACGGCCATGTATGTGTGATTCAACTGCCTTGTTGGAATGGTACTTTTGGTGAAAGATTGTAGATTGATCAACCGTACGCCTTTCCATACAAAAACCCATATTTACTTTTATAAATTTGTTACTCTTTGGCTTTAGTGGTGGAGATGTGTATCCTTGCCAAGCTTATGATAGAATACTCGTCACGACCTAGCAATTGAGCGAATGAGTTACAAGTACACATAGATATAGTTTGAGTGATTTGAGTGTTTTCATCTTCCTATTTCGTGAGGTGTTTGGTTGTGTACTTATAATAGATCAAATAAATACTTTAACGGAAAATATCCTTAGGGATACATTTTTATAAACTTCTAAAGGCTACTTGAGGACAAGTAGGATTCAAGTGGGGAGATATTTGATGACATCAAATAACGTCTATTTTATAGCATCATTTATCCCATGTTATTAACCCATTTTGTATAGTTATTGCAAAGAATTGTTACTTAATCGTTTATATTTGAGAATTGCAGTAATTATGGAGTAATTGGTAAAAGATAGCAAAAGGCGCGCATTCTGGAGCTTAAATGAAGATATTTTGAAGATTACTATTCTGAAGACCAATACGCCGTATCCATCAAAGAAGATACGGCATATCCGTGCCTGCACTCACCAAAGACCACAGTAGGATAAAGATCAATACGCCGTATCCAGAGAGACTCAATACGCCATATTCAAGATATAGTATTTAAATATTCTAGAAGATATCAAGCGTGGTCCCTACTCCAAGAAATCTCCAATACGCCGTATCCAACACTTGGATACGCCGTATCCAACCGACTTCTAGACCTTATAAATAGAAAACTCAAAAATGAGTTTTTAATGTGCTAAATCAGATCTCATACTAAACCAAAAAAGTCGATTTCAGAGGTAAAAAAGAGCAATAAGAGTGTCGATCAACGTGTATCAATTCCCATAGGAGACAACGGTGTATTTCCATATACTTTTAGTAATCATTTCAGTTTTTTGGTATCATTCGTAACTCGGATTAGTTTACCTTGGCTAAAAATTGCACTTGTATTTATTATGACTTTTGAAGGCTAATACCTCGGTATTAGCCATTATTATAGAAGAATCTGAATGTTTTGTGTATTTGTTTTTCTCGATTTCTTGATTTAACGTTGTATCAAGTTTTATGTTTCTCAATTTATACTTGTTTACTCTCTTTGTATGCGAACCTAGCTCAACTAGATCTAGTGAAGCAGGTCAAGTAGATCTAGAGTCCGGGATAGCTCTCTATATAGCGATTTATACATCTAGAATTATAGTTACACACATATTCTCATTCTAAATCTATGTTTAGGATACGCTTCGGGCTTAACTAGTTAATTGGATATTGCCAATGGTTTATTGATCGTGTTGACTAGCAGATGACCTAGATAATTCAACAAGTAACGTTCTGATTTCATTGGATAGTTGGACAAGTAGACTACTAGTGTATAAATTGCCATTAAGAGGTAAGTGGGTAAAGTCTCTATGAGCTAGGGTTTAACAAGATCACCATTGCTTTTATAATCCCTAAGATAATTATAAACAGGCAAATAATAGATGCTTTACAGCGTAGCTTAATTGTGACAGAATTAATGTGTCTAGGTCTTAGGATGATGTAACGCCTAAGTCTTAAGAATGATATGCCACCTCGAGAGAAGAAATCATTGCACTTAATAAACAAACAATATTTCTAATTCGGGAATTAATAATGGTTAATACAGTTTTATATATAAGGTTTCGACCGCGTCTTTATCTTTTGTTAATTAATTGCGTGGGACAAATAGCCAAGCCCCAAGCTAGACGACCCCCACCCACACTTGCAGACACACCTTGCATCAACACCCCCAAAACCCAGAAGAAAAGATTTAGACAGACATAGATAACAGAGGTTTAGAATTAAAATAAAAATAACAACAAACTAAACCCCAATGAAAAAAAAAAAAAATGAAATCTTTAACCTCGCTTCAAGTGTTCTACACCCTACTTACCACTAAACAACTACCATCGTGTAACACTGCTGTATAAAGAGTTAATTAATGTGGTTAGTCCTGACAATAATATAAATTTAAAAATTGAAACAATAAAATATACACCACACAACGACACATCACCATTACAACATAAAATAGCTACAACAGCTTAAACATCCCTACCCTTACATATACTACATCAGACCTAGTACATCTTTTATCCATACATAAACTACATCAGAACCTATAACAACACCAAAAGCAAGAATAATTACACCCACAACACTTTAAATACAGAAATCCTATTTTCTTTTTTCATACAACTCATTCTTGAATGCCGTCCATCTTAACTCCATCTGAATCTTGTAATTAGCATACTCAACATCCAATGAAACCTAGTGCATCCCTCAGCTTCTCAATTCAGTTTCAAGCTCCTCACTTTCAATTTGATTTAAAATATAGTACATCTCACGCATATGAGATCTATACCAATCAGTCTCTAACTCAAGATCTTTCCAATACCACTTTTTACATTTCTTAACTCTAGTTTTCTGGTATAAATCAATGAAGAGTATCAAAAAAGGTTATTAGGGTTCAAAACATTAGAGATCAAGAAACTTACATATCTGTTTGGACAAACCAAAAATCTTCTTGCATGATTTGTCGGGGTCCAAGATACAAGTGTCATAAATGGGAGGTCACATTTGCAGGTTTTTGGGATGACTTAGTAACGGTTTGACTGATTGGATGAGGAGGAAGACATTTTAGGAAAAGATATGAATTAGGGTTTATTGATTTGGGAAAGGTCGATGTTTGTTAATGTGGTAAAGTGATTAGGGTTTGGTTTTAATAACAAGGGGATCTACCATATTCGGATATAGGTACAGTTGACGTGTAAAAAACACGATTTTTTTGACAAAAATACCCGCTTATGTGTTAAAAATTGTCCACGTGTTGCTGACGTGGAGACTACCCGATCATGTTAGTTATTGGAACATGTCAACAAGTTACAGGGTTAAATATAATAATTAAAATGTAAGAGGTTCAATCAGGGACAAAACCGTAAGTAGGTTGGTAATCTATAGCTTTTATGCAAATACTTATTGAATTTGCTTCTTTAATAAAAAAGAAATGGGTAAATTTACATTGTTCGTCCCTCAACTTAGATCTAATTGCAAATTTCGTCCTTGGATAACGGGGGTTGATGTCGTTAATATTTAAAGTTTACTTTTGGTGCGTGTTTGGTCGCTTGCGCCTCGTTATACGTAACGACAGTTACTTTTACTCCTATTTGACTTTTCAACCATGGGTATTTTTGCTATTTCAAAATTTTCATTATTTCACCGTTGGATCCTGACTAAAAATCCAAACAGTAATGAATGTTTATGGCCCGTTTGGTTTGTAGATTGGTTTAGGATTTGAATTTTGATTTGGATTAGGATTTGGATTTGATATGATATTGAAAAGATAAAATATATTATATACAAAATAAATAATTTTTAATTGTTTTTATGCTAGATAAACAAGGATTATATAGCATTGTGCTTCGCGACGGATTTATACGTTTCGTTTGTTTCATTGCGCGGTTATGAATACACTAAAAATGTTCAAATGTTTTTCTAATAACCGGTAATTACGTTTCGTTTAATGTTTTGAAATCTTACATGCTTTGCACTGGGTAAACTGGTGTAAAATTAGAAAAATGATAATACTGATATCACTTATATAGGAAAACAAAATTCTCATTGACACAAATATTTTTTAAAAATATAATATTTAATTATTTATCATATATAAATTGATATGAAAAAAGAAAACTGAGACACTTCTTTTTATCAATATATAGTTTATGAGCTCTTTGAGTACATCTGTAGTTTTTTATCCTATGTACAAATTCCTTGGAATGCAAAAATCGTCTACACATGGGTTATAAAAATATCCTTAGTTCCTTACAAAAAAGTAGGGGTGAGCAGAAAAACGAAATAACCGAATAAATCGAAAATCAAAACCGAATTGTATCGAAAACAACCAAACCTAACCATTAACCGAACCAAATTTTCCAAGGGGATATTTCATAACATCAAACATGTAATACTTTTTGGTGGCAAAATACCCTCTAAATTACCTGCAAATATTTCACTAACACTCAAAAACGAGATATTTTCTATTGTTTTTTAGTTTTCAGGTGAAATGGAGGAAAGTGACAAGAAACAAGGGAAAAGGGACTTAAAGTGTAAATTCTAAAGAATGTTACGGCGTAACATCAAAAATGGTAACGCCGTAACATAAATTAAGCAAGTACGAAGATCAAGGAAGACTTTACGGCGTAACAACATATCTAGTTACGTCGTAACCCTATATTTGAAAGGAAATCTCATCAAAGTTATAGTTACGACGTAACACCTTATCCAGTTACGTCGTAACCATAAAGATCCACAAATATGGAATGAAGATCATGTACATATGGAAGTTATATGAAGGTTATGGCGTAACATTATATCTGGTTACGCCATAACAGCTGCTTAATTATGGAATGCCGTGTAAGTTGGTTACGGCATAACACCTTTATTGGTTACGCCGTAACAGGTACGATATCTATAAATAGAGACCTCATTCAAGTTATTCCGACATCACTTCCTCCATAACCAATTGGAGAGGCGACAAAGGCTTCCAACCTTCAAAGAATTCCACCTAGAGTCCAAGGATGATCACACTTTACTTGCTTTTTGTATTTAATCGTTCAAATTACGAATCTTGTAAGAACTATGTGTTTTCAATATATGATTTATTCTATATCTTACTGTGTTTCCGTTACCATGAGCGGCTAAGCACTTAAAGTGCTGGCCTAGTTATGAATTTACTTTTGTTATGATTGTTTCCTGTTAAATTATGGTTTCATTAGTGATTCGCGGCTATGTATACACTTATATAGCAACCCTAATACAGATCCTAACCGAATGCCCTTGACCAAGGCAAAAGGTCAAATTCCACA
>BQNB010081022.1:13800-29751 GCA_026074375.1 Tanacetum coccineum
TTTATATACTATGTCTTACATATAATAATGTCCATAGTCTATATTTTTGTCCATGAGTCCAAGTTAACAAGTCATTAACATAGCTTTTAAATCACAACTTTCCTTAAGTAAACTTAACCAAGCCTTTAAATCTTCTTGGTATGTCTTAGATATAGTGTAGGAATGTTTGTAAATGGGTTAATTAAATTTTGTATGGATTGTTTAAAGAAAAAAGGGGTGAGCCGTGGCTTATTGTAAGAAAAAGAGAGAGTTTGTGTTGATTTACACTTTAGGAATGTGTTATGTATGTTTACTTGCATAGTATCCCTTTTATAGGAAGGCTTAACTAACTCATGGTTACTTTAACTTAACCATGGTTACTCTTGAATGACTAGTTTGTAAGAAATGTATGGTGTTGGTGTAAGAAAGCATGGTGTGTGTAAGTATTTGGTAGGAAATTGCTTGTAAGAGTTTATAACATGTGTTTGATTGAAACAAAATATCTTCCTTGTGTTTTATACTTGTATATCCGGCCATATGTACTCATACATAAGGTATTTGTATAATTTTTTTAGTATTGGGTATAATTGTGGGTATTTGGTTGAGTATAGATGGGTATTGGTGCTTTCGGGTATGCATAAACGGATTTTATCGCGAAACGTAATCACTTTACGTAACCAATAAAAATAAAATGAACAAAGTTAATAATTATACTCAGAATAATTACTTAACACTTACTTGATGTAAACATTTAATTGTTTGATGCCCGTTTACATTGAATGCTAATTTTTAGCTTACGCGATTTAACTTAACGATTACGATTTAAAAGCAAACGTCGTAAATGACCCTAAAACACGGGGTGTTATATTTATAATTTATGTTACGCATTTTTCGTTTCACGATTTTATTATATAAACAAAATTATAAAATAAAAAAAATATAAAAAAGGTAAAAAAAACCGAAAAACAAGAGGGTTACAGCTGTGTTTTAGGAAGTGTTAGTAGGTGCCTTATCACAAACTTAAAAGTCAGATTTTTTTTTGGGTTGTGTTATGAATAGGACTTACCTCATCTTTTTTGTACTTTCAACAACCTTCATCTTTAGACTTTTTTGTTTATAGTACAACACAATATTTTATGTATTTTTTATTAATATAATATTTTTGACTTGTTAAACTTTATATTTTTTGTTTTGCACTTTTTATTTCACAATTATAAAAATTAAAATAAAACAAAATATTAAGAGTATTTACAACACGTTAGAGGTATTAATAACCTACCTCTTTTTCTTTTTATTTTGTTAATTTTTACTAAAGTAAACGTTGTTTGAGAGAGTATTATCTTGGTCAACCCTTTAGGGCTCAGCATCCTTTATATTATGGTTTAGGTGCCAATAGGGGTCCCTAATTTCAATATTTTAATTTATGGTTTTTTGTTTTGATATACTCGATAGTAGTTTGAGTTAGGGTGTAAACAAGTAGAATTCGATTTGATGATAGTATCGGCGAGGCTTTATGAGGTAAGTTTCAGGTATGATCGGAAAAGTTTGAATTCGACTCGAACTCGTATCGTAAAACTCGATACATTTACAATTAGTGAATTTATATATAAGCCCCTTAAATATACATAACATGTATAAAAAACATATGTATCACCTAAAAGCACGAAAAACCTGACAATAACTCGAGTCGAGTCTATGTATGCTCGAGCTTGACTCGTTAAATATTTCAAGCTAATTATTTAGGTTTGAGCTCGAGGCTAAATAAAGCTCGGTTTAAACGAGCTCAAATCGAGTTCGAGCTCAAGTTACTCGACAAAGCTCGACTTGTTTATATCCCTATTTCTAGTTTAAGCTATTTGTCATATGATGTAGATAGTTAACAGAATTATATTGTAATGCATTTATATACGTATGTGATTGCAAGTTGATAGCGTTGCAATTATTTTAGTAACTTTTATTTTCTTATTATGAAGCGTGATAGTAGTTGTTTAGAATGATATGCAATCATCGTACAATTATTTAAAGAAAAATGATTTGAGATGTTTAAAAATATAATTAAACCAGTTTTAATATTCGTGTATGCACGGGGTTTACACATTAAACTTTAATTAAGTGTTAATTTTGCAAGTGTTTTTATTTTTTCGTATTTACACATTGAATGTCTTTTTATCATTATTTCAGTAATTGTAATGTGAGTTTCTCTTAATTCAAATAATTGTAATAGTTATAATAAATATTTCCTACCATATTAAACAAATAATATTAATCTTCATGTTTGCTAATTACATTAATGTGTGTTAATAATAATTTAGCCGTATTTAATATTAAAATTTGTGTACCAATGTGATAATCTTATAAAATGAAATAACAATAAGTCTTGATTGAACACATATAGTAAAATAATTTTTTTCCAGGCATTCTTACTTAAACTCATAAAGAGAAAAAACATGAGTTGTTCGTATACGTAGAACATCGTCTATTTATTTATATACACACTAATTCGTGCTTTCATTTTGATATTAATAATCTTGTGCATATATATGTTTATTTTTAAAACAACATATATGTTGTATATTTAAAATATAAAGTCTAGGGGTACAAAGTTTAAGGGTTATTTGTTTATAATTTGTAGTTATTAAAAAACATAAAAACTTATAAATTACACTTAACTTCATATTATTTATTTAAATTTCAACCACTAAAGTTTTATTAAAAGTGCAATTTCATATATACCCACTAAAACTTGCATAATATCATATTTACCCAAAACATGCTTAAACATCACAGTACATTATACATTGAAAACTTGTATTTTGGAAAATATGATATTATGCAAGTTTTAGTTGGTATATATGAAATTTCCCCTTTATTACCCTTTATTAAATACCTCCTCTTTGTTTAAGTTTTTGTTATCACAAATTTGACACATATATTTTTATGTGTTTTTTTTCCACTAAAATTTTCAATCTTGAACAAATTGGATTCAATTTTGACTTTTTTTTAACCAATCTCGCATGATTTTGTCTACATGTCAAAATCAAACGTTGTAATTGGTTCAATATTTTTCTATAAGATCAAATTTAATATAAAACCGAAATGATGTAATTCTTTTATTGATTTGTGAAAAAATAAGTTTAACGTTGCCACCAATCATATGCTGCCACATAATACTAGACTTACATTTAGACATATCAGTTAGATATAACAATCAATACTCTTATTTAAATGGGTTGTTATGTATATATTATCACTCACCTTTTACCCCACCGGGCTCATATTTCACCCCCAAACAAACACTATTTGACAATTTTTAATCGGTTAATATTTTGTATTTTTTAATATTTTTAACTTGTCACACTTAATAATTTATAGTTTTGTGTAACAAACTATTTTTTTATGTGTGTAGCATATTTTTGAGTTTGGCCTTTTTGATGTTTTGTGTGGCCAGTTATGTGTATTATTTGACTATTTTACCTTTCAATTTGCACACTCTTATGTAACCGGAGAAAGGTAAGTTAGTCAAATAATACACACAATTTGTCACACGATACACAAAAAATATAAATTCAAAAGTATGTTACACATATCTATAAAAAATAGATAGCTGCACGTAACAATAAAAGTTAAATATTGTTTTCGTATAAAAAAAGATATAAATTAAAGTATTCAAGCGACCTTAACAATTAGTAAATTTTTGGAATCAGTTTGTCTATTTTGGTAATACACATTTGACAAGTTATACTACGTCGTTTTTGGCCATCTGCTACATTAAAATGAACGCCGGGTACTGTTCATCGGCAAAAAAAAATAATAATTTATAATCCCGCTCCCCTTCTTTGGCAAAAAATAAGAAAAAAAAATTTGCGGGACGTACTCTCATTTTTAACTATTTACGGCTTTCTATCGGCCTGGGCCAAAAAAAAAACGCGCAATTGTCATTTAATTTAAGAACAAAACAAACTATTAAACATGAAACCGAAAAAATAAACCCGCACAAAATAATATGAAAAAAAATTGCTCAACACAAAATAAGAAATTTTTTACAAAAGTACTTATTTACTCAGATAAAAAAATACCCGCAACATTAGGCCCAACATATTTGCCCATATAAAAAAACAAACTAAAACTAGGCTCCACCCACTTCAACAAAAGAGCACGATTCAACGTTGTAAATGATCAAATTGGTTCAATATTTTTCTATAAATCAAACGTTGTAATTGGTTCAATATTTTTCTATAAGATCAAATTTTATATAAACCCTAAATGATGTAATTCTTTTACTATATAAAAGATTTGTGCTTACATCAACATGTAAATGATTTATTGATTTGTGAAAAAATAAGTTTAACGTTGCCACCAATCATATGCTGCCACATAATACTAGACTTACATTTAGACATATCAGTTAGATATAACAATCAATACTCTTTATTCGATTCGACGATAATCATTAGGTTTTAGATCTCCTTTCAATGGATGTTTTTAGGGTTTGATCCTTTCTTTTTCGTGATTGTGTGTTTGAACCCCCTTCAATCCAAGATGACTGGTGGACTCTATGAAAATACCAGGCGTCAGTTTTCCTCAAATGAAGATTTTACCAAGAAAATTTCCCATTCGGTTTTTGTAACTAATTTTCCAGATTATAGTCCAATTCTCGTGATCTATGGAACAAATGTAGCGTATATGGAACGGTTATAGATGTGTTTATTCCGAATAAAAAGTCTAAAGCAGGGAAGAGATTTGCATTTGTCCGTTTCATTAAGGTCTTTAATCTCGATAGATTGGTGAAGAATTTATGCACGATATGGATTGGGAGTTATCATTTGTTTGCAAATCAGGTTAGGTATGATAGGCCTCAAAAACCTCAGAACCAAATTACTAATGTCCCCCAAGAACTATGGTTTCGAGAAGGATGCAGCCCATAGGAATGCTCAACGGTTCTCCATCATAAAAAGGGAGGTGTGACATTTATGTTTCCGTTGTTAATGGGTACCTCCGTTGGTCCAACAAACTGAAATTCATTGTCATTCTGCTCCTGGCTCTTGTGTTTAGATGAGGATGTGTTGTGGAAAGGGATTTCTCTAATTGTGCTATGGGGAGAGTCAAGTCCTTTGATTCCATTACCAAGTTACAATCCCTTCTAGTGGACGAGGGATTCGTGAATGTTACATTGTCCTATCTTGGAGGCTTGTGGGTTATGTTTGAATGTGATAAACCTGATACGAAAAGAAATTTGATTAATCATGTTGGGATCAATTCTTGGTTTCAAGTGATACAGGAAGTTAATCCGGACTTTGTCAGTGATGAACGAGTAGTGTGGTTAGATATTGAGGGAGTCCCACTTTATGCTTGGTCTCGCAAATCGTTTGATAAAATCGGTAACAAATGGGGAGAAGTGCTGAACATTGAAGACTCGTATGAGACTTCCTTTGGACGTAAGCGTCTATTTAAGCATTTAAACTACACATCCGGTGTCCCATTTTAGAATCTTTTAAAATTATTGTTAAAGGTAAAGATGTAAAATTGTTCGCGCAAAAGAGCTATATACCTGGACTCCGTCTTTTGAATCTATAAAGAACATGATTATTCCTCGGTAAACGAATCTGTTCAAGGAGTAGGTATCTAAAGAAAATAGTTATAACACACGTATGAAAGATAGGGTGATATTAATAATAGTGACGAAAAAGAAGTGCTGAAACCGATTATATGTAAAAATCCTTCTCTCAGTCAATGAACACAGTGTACACGTGGATAAGAAATTTCTTCTGCGATCCGATTTGGACTTAATGATCTATTAGGTCTAAAGAAGCCTGTAGAGGAGAATTTGGAACCGAGTCCGTCTCTGTCACACCCCCCGGGGTTCTCGCCAGTGGGATCTTTGAATTCAAGTGACAAGGAATTGAATAAGGAGTTTTCACCAACGATAAGTGCTAAGGTAATAACAATTCACAAGTGGTCCATGAAGATGTTTCGTTATAACTCTGTTGGGGAAATTTGGGAATAATATAGGAGGGATCTTGGTTTTGGGAGTGCTCGGAGAGATGATTTCTGGGGTAGGGTCAACGGGGCATTCTATGGAGGGGTGTGAAAAAGATAACGAATCCATCATTAATAGCACAGGAGACAGGCCTGTTTTTATAGAAGAATTCTTATGTCTTTAAATATTCAATGGGCTTGGTGCAAGTCCCAAAAAAGGAGTGTGTAAAGGAGTTATCTAATAATAATAAACTTAATTTTAATGCATTGCAAGAAACGAAGATGGAGAATGTCCTCACATGACGAAAAATTTAGGGGGGTACTCGAATTAAAGACTACGTGTTTTAGTTAAGCGGCTGGTGAATTCTGGTGGAATTCATTGTATTTGGGAGGACTCTTTTTCAAGAAAGATTAAGTTACGATCTCGGAATTCGTTTTAGCCATTTATGGGACGTGGATCCCTAGTAAAACAAGCTTCTTGATGTGTCTATTTACCCCCGCAGCAAACTTCATTGAGACGGGTGTTATGGGAATATATTACACTAGATTTTGTTGGGACGTTGGAATGGAGAGGCAATATTTAAATGGGCCGACTATAACCGAAGTGCGTACAAAAGTGAAAGACGAGGTAAACGTGTTTTAATGTTAATAATCGCTACTTTTTAAATCAATTCATATCTCTTTTCTGGTTTATGGATATTAAAATGGAGGGTTACACGTATACTTTGGTCACACCCTTCGGCGAAAAAATGAGTAAGTTGGATAGGTTCCTTGTATTCGGATGGTAGTTCTACAATCTTCCCCTCCATTTCGCGGTTATGTTTGGACCGCGGCATCTTTCGGAACGCATTCGTCCGATTTTGTTATGTGAATTAAAAGTGGACTTTGACCGATTCTTTCAGGTCAATCATTCGTGTTCAAAAACTCGTTGGTTTTGATGATATGGTGGAACAGACTTGGCGCGCCTTGGCTTATTCGGACAATAATAAAATGATTCGGTTTCATAAAAGAAGTGTACAAGAGCACAAAAAGTTATCAGGTTGTGGGTTAACGTTAAGAAAATCTGAGTGCAGGTTTCTAAGAACTCCAATTGTTTCTGAGCTTCGTTATATTGATAACCTTTGGTGAACAATATGGGCCTATTTATTCGTTTGATTTTTAGCCGACAAACTTAAATTATTAAATCTGAATGATCCCTAAAGGAGATGGAAGATATGGATTTTCGTCCAGAAAGCAAAAGTTCAGATGGGCGATTGAAAAGAGACGAGAACTCTAAGTATTTTCAGGAATCATTAAACAAGAAACGTTCTATATCTAGCCATCCGTGGTGTTTTGTTGTGGACGTGGTGCATCTAAGATCCAATCTTCGTGAAGAAACTTTAAAGAATCACTATGAAGTCTCTGTTTTAATAAGCCCACAAGTAAAGGCTAGATTGAAACAACAGTTTCTCTTTTCGAATCGGTTTATACTACAGATCCAGGTTACCGACTTAGAGCGTCCATGTGTCCCTCATGATTGAATTAATTGGCTGTGAGGGATTGTGGAGTCAATAAGTCACCGGCCCGACAGGGTTTCACTTTTGAATTCTTTAGAAAATTTTGGAATTTTATTGGGTCCGGATTTCTGTGAAGCAGTAGAGCATGTTCTTTAAACAGGGCTCTTTCTCTAAGGGTGTAAACTTCTTTATTGCTCTAATCCCAAAGTCCTGGATGCAAAATTCGCAACGATTATCGCCCATTAGTTTAATAGGGTGTATTTATAAGGTCGTCACTAATATTTTGGCAAGCCGTTTGGCTATGGGAGTTATATCAAGGCCATGTGTCTAACACTCAATCCGGCGTTTGTGCTGTAAGACAAAATCTGGATGGTCCTTTCAATTCTCTAACGAAGTGGCTTGAATTGAGGTGTAAAAGGAAAGAAAAAGAAAGCATTGTTATTTAAGTTGATTGCAAGGCTTATGAACTTCGTTCGTTGGGACTTCTTGCTTGACGTCCTTGAGGCTTTTGGATTCGGTTCGACTTGGTGTACTTGGATTAGAGGTATTTCTGATTTTGCTAAGGCTTCGTTACTAGTTAATGGAAGTCCGTCTGACGAGTTTCATATTCATCGGGGTCTTAAACAAGGTGATCCGCTATCGCCTTTTCTTTTTATTCTTGTTATGGAACTTGCGTTTAATCCGTTTTGTAAAGCAGTTGATGAAGATGTGTTTAAAGGCATTCAGTTACAGGGGTCTTTGGCTTTATCTCATTTATTTTATGCGGATGACGCCTTTTTTATGGGCGAATGGTCTGATAATAATTTGAGAGGTATTATCAATATTCTTAAATGTTTCCATCTCGCGTCGGGATTACAGATTAATATTCATAAGAGCCAAATTTTGGGTGTGGGGTCTCGCGACTAGAGATGAGGATATGGCTTCATCTTAGGTTTCACTTTATGGAAAACAAGTTCCGTTATCTTGGGGTTATGGTGGGGGCTGGGATGACTCGTCATAAGGCTTGGGATGATGTAATTTTAAAGCTTCAATCGCGTTTGTCTAAATGGAAAGCGAAAACCCTCCTCGATGGTGTAAGGGCTTACTTAGTATAAATCAGTTCTTTCTCGGTGGCATACTCTCCCCTTTTATAACATGTATTCATTTTTAAGGTACCTAAAGGCGTGCTTAAGTTATAGGAGTCAAGTCGTAGTACTTCTTTAAAGGTGCTAGCATGTTGGAGAAAAAAAATTTCCTGATTGCTTGGGATAAGTGTTAGCTTCGAAGAAGAAAGGGGGTCCTTGGGTTTCGAGTTATTTCGCTCTAATCGAGCGCTCCTCTTAAAGTGGGTATTGGCGTTTCGTTCGCAAGATGATTCTTTTGTTTTCTGTTACCAAATCGGTTCGATGGGGATAAGATTGATTCTCATTCAGTTCGTAAGGTTTCCATAAGGAATCCGAATTTGAAGGAAGTTCAAGTGCTTAAGGTCAACTGGATTTGATTTCTTGTCGTATTTGCTCTAAAACGAATCGGGATGGTCAATACTAACTGTTTTTTGGAAAGACAGACTGGATGGGGGATATTCCCTTGTGGAGTTGTGTCCGCGTTTGTTTCCCTTGATTCTGCTCCCAATATTTGTGTGGCGGCTAATCTGCTAGGCCCCCTTAATACTCTTTTCGGAGATCAGTTAGAAGGAGGTCGAACAACAAGAATTCTCATATTTAAAAGTCGTTTTTGATTTCAGTGGTATCTTTCAACGTCTAATGATTCGTTGGTATTTCTCCCTTCATCAGTGGTGAATTTATGTGAAAGATACTCGTCTTGCTATTGATGATTTGTGCTTCCCACTCATTCTGAGCCAACTAGTGGTGTAAGTTAATTCTATTAAGAATTAATAGTTTTTATGTGGCAGAGCTCGTCGTGGGTGTTTGCCTAATAGAAACAATCTGGTCCAAAAAGTTTTATTTTGGAGTCCACTTCTGCCCGTTTTGTTTTTTTTCGATGAAGCTGATTCCCATCATTTGTTATTTCAGATGTTCTCTATCACAGGAGGTTTTTACAACATCGTTTTGCCGTTGGTGGAGATGCGATTTTCCAGCTTTGGCGTCTACTCAGAATGGGACGGAGTGTTCTCTTCTATCGTCTTCTTCGGGTTCAGTTAAAGGTTTTTTGAAGGAGTCACTACGTTTGCTTGGTGGTATTTATTTGGGATTTCGAATCGTTCTACTATGTGAAGTTAATAAGCCGTCTAGAACGATCAATTTTGAGAATATTGTCTCTACCTCCTTTCTTTGGTGAATAGTAGGTTGTAGTAGAAGTTCCTAAGGGATGATTGGCTTAAAAACCCGCATTTAATATCTTTGTAATTTCTTTTCTAGCTCCTTGCTAGTTTATAAAATTTTGCCGTTCAAAAAAAAAAAAACAATCAATACTCTTATTTAAATGGGTTGTTATGTATATATTATCACTCACCTTTTACCCCACCGGGCTCATATTTCACCCCCAAACAAACACTATTTGACAATTTTTAATCGGTTAATATTTTGTATTTTTTAATATTTTTAACTTGTCACACTTAATAATTTATAATTTTGTGTAACAAACTATTTTTTTATGTGTGTAGCATATTTTTGAGTTCGGCCTTTTTGATGTATTGTGTGGCCAATTATGTGTATTATTTGACTATTTTACCTTTCAATTTGCACAATAGATAGCTGCACATAACAATAAAAGTTAAATATTGTTTTCGTATAAAAAAAAGATATAAATTAAAGTATTCAAGCGACCTTAACAATTAGTAAATTTTTGGAATCGGTTTGTCTATTTTTTCAAATTTGATATTCCATATATCCATCCATACATAGTTTATGTTCTAGTGTAAACGATTAAAAAGTAACGATGTTTTTGTTAGGGATTTAGCCGTACAATAGCAACGTACTTTCAGTTTTGTTCCATGTTGGTACGTGAACTTTTTTTTGTTCCACTTAATGTAACGAACTTTCAAGTTTCGTGTTAATTTGCACCGTCAAACTTGTTTTACCGGATGAGCTACATTTTTTGTCCACTTAACGACCGTTTGCAACGCTAGGCTTTTTAGCCAACGAACGTTTGCACCGTTAGTCCTTTATACTAACAGGTGTTTATTTTTGTTTTCTAATTATTTTTTAAATTTATACACGTTTTTATATACATGTTTTTATACACACATTTTTATACACACATTTTTATATGCAAGTTTTTTTAACCAAAATTTAAAATTTTTTTTTTAAATTTAAAAAAAAAATTTAATTTCGAAAAAAAATTTAATTTTGAAAAAAAAAAAAATTTAATTTCTAAAAAAAATTTAATTTTGAAAAAAATTTTAAAAAAATTTTAACCAAATTTTTTTTTAAATTTTTAATTTTAAAAAAAAATTAATTTCGAAAAAAAATTTAATTTTGAAAAAAATTCTAAATTTTTTTTAACCAAAAACCTTTTTTTTTAAATAATTTAAATTTTCGAAAAAAAATTTTAATAATTTAAATTTCGAAAAAAATTTATGCGATTTGCCCTTTTAAAAAATCAGTTTATAAAATTTTAACGGAGCAAAAAAAAAGTTTATAATAATTCTCGTGTTTTTAAACAAAGTATTAAACATTTTTATAGAAAAAAAGTTCACGTACTAAAACGGAACATTAGAAAAAGTTCACGTACCAAAACGGAACATTAGAAAAAAAGTTCACGTGCCACGTAGACTATTAGCCGGTAATCAAACTTTTTATCCGGTTGCCTATCCAAGTTGGTGCAAAGTAACACAAAACATGAAAGTTCGTTACATTGAGTGGAACAAAAAAAAGTTCACGTACCAAGATGAAACAAAATCGAAAGTACGTTGCTATTGTACGGCTAAATCCCTTTTTGTTACATGGTTCAAACTAAGAGCGAAGCTAATAGAGTGATTAATGGATGCTGCTGATGTACCTTTAATAAGCTCACTTGTTAGATAATTATTCAAGCCATAAACTATGACTTATTAGTTTTTGCAATTTATACATCAAATTCGACACCCCTTAACTTAAAAGCATGGCTCGACCTCTCGTACAAACATATGTGCACATACATTGTATATACTTCACTAATCGAGCATCGACCCACCAAGCTCTGAATTTTGGTAGGTTTTATAATTGATTTATTAATCAACCTACCTTCCCAACTGAGATAAAAACAAGCAAAATTACTCGCGCGTTGCTGCGGGGTAGGCGTGTTTTCGTTGGTGCGGGGCGGGTTTTTTTTAAGTGGTGTCGACAATTATTTTTTTTAGGTTTTTTTGGTTTTTTTTATCAACCAAAATAGCCCGCGCGTTGTGGCGGGGCAAAATTTGAATCGATTTTTAACGAATATTGAGTGAAAATGTGTCTGCGCGTTGCAACGGTGCAGACTTGTATTCGACCTTTTTTTATATTGCCTACTTGTATGTTCCACGTTATTATAGTCGCGCCATAAATATTGACTAAGTAAAAAAGGGGAGAAAACACTAAATGGGCCGCCCAAGGCGGGGCATAATTTTTTTCGAATTGATTTTGTACAAATATTGAGTAGTGCATTGCAACGGGGCTGACTTGTATTCGAGGTTTTTTTGTTTATATTGTCTACTTGTATGTTTCGCATTATTATACTTGTGCTATAAATCTTGACCAAGTATAAAAGAAAGGAAAAAAGAAATCAAATGGGCCGACCCAAAAATAAGAGAAAAAGAAACACTGTGGCCTGAACCCGAACACTGTTCATCGATGATTAGTGAAAAAGCCTCCAAAAACGACGGCGTTTAACTTCTCAAATGTGTAGTACAAGCAAGATTATCCGCGCGTTGCTGCGGGCGTTAATTTTTAGCGCGTTGTTGTGGGGCATTAATTTTTATTTTTTTTCGGGTTTATTTTTTCGGTCTCATGTTTAATAGTTTGTTTTTGTTCTTATATAAAATGACAATCGCGCTTTTTTTGTCCAGGCCAATAGAAAGTCGTAAATAGTAAAAAAAAAAAAGTACGTCCCGTTAAAAAAAAATTGCCGATGAACAGTAACCGAGCCCAGTGGGCCGGGTACTGTAACGTACTGTAGCACTGTTCATTTTACTATATCACGAAATCAAAAAACGACGTCGTATGACTTGTGAAATGTGTATTACCTTAATTATAATATAATATAATATAATAAAACTGTGAGGTTTTACAACACGAGAAAAATATTAATTCAGCTGGTAAACCACATTATCCATTGATGCACCATACCTACTTTTTTTTGCTAGTTGCTTTTGGCCCCTACATGCATTTACCATGGGCATAAGTACATATTGTTTACCTCGAATTGCATGGTTTTTTGGAAGGGAGAAAAAAGAGAAAATTGGTTATTCATTTTCAGTATAATTCGTCCTCAAAACATCGAAGCCACATGATATCCTTTGTTAGAATACTCACATATTGTTAACTAGAGCTCTTTTTTATTTAAGGGTAAATGTCGTAGAATACCAACGTACTTTCTGAAATTTACCACAATGAACCATTTACTTTTTTATTACCGATATCACCAACGTACTTTCAATTTTTTTTTCAACATGAACCAAACGTTTGTACCGTTATTATTATGTGACAACGTTAGTCCATTTAGCCAACGATCGTTTGCATCGTTAGTCTTTTATACTAACGACCGTTTTCTCTTTATTTTTTAATTTTTTTATAAAAAATTGTTTTTTACGTTATTTTTCGTAAAAAAAATTTAATTTTTTTAGAAAATTTTTATAATTTTTTTCGTACGTTTTAAAATCTTAATTTTTTTAAAACAATTTTAAATTTTTTTCGTACTTTTTAAATATTTTAAAAAAAAATTATAAAAAAATTAAAAAATAAAGAGAAAACGGTCGTTAGTATAAAAGACTAACGATGCAAACGATCGTTGGCTAAATGGACTAACGTTGTCACATAATAACTAACGGTACAAACGTTTGGTTCATGTTGAAAAAAAATTTGAAAGTACGTTGGTGATATCGGTAATAAAAAAGTAAATGGTTCATTGTGGTAAATTTCAGAAAGTACGTTGGTATTCTACGACATTTACCCTTTATTTAATGTGGTGAAAGTTATTAAGAATATAAGATTTAGCATTATGTGAGAATGGTTTTCAAATTTTTCTATATATAATAAAAGGTAGGGGTCGTTAGTGCAGATAACGATCGTTAAGCTCTGAGATAAAATAAAATAAATTTTTGATGAACAGTAATTATAGAGTGGGTGAACAGTATTAACGGTCGTTAGGTAACGACAGTTGAATAATTTTTTTTTATAAAAAAACTTTAATATTAAAAGAAAATTACTCCAACAAAGATTTTACATAATTGGTCATTCATGTTCGTGAATTATCCTTAAGGTAATCAAGTTACGAGAATAGTCAATGATGTTATTTATCGGTTGCAAAGTTAATCCTTAACATAAAACTTCGCGCTCCTTAACGTTGCGTGGATGCAAAACCTTGTTTTATACAAGGGTAAAATCCATAAATGCTTAACGTACTTATCAAAATAACTCATTCTACATACTATACATTTTTTATTGTTATTCTTCTTAGTAAACTTTGTATTTCTATTCATTATACATAACTAAAATGGTTTCTTAAGGGTACTTGAGACATTTCTCACATCTTCATCTTCTACCTCCATTAATAACCTATTTCCGGCGAGTCATCGAACCACCTAGAAAACACTCTGTTAACGCATGATATGGAGGAGGTGTAATGGTTTTCACGAGTGGTGGTGGTGGTGCCAACACCTCCATTGCGTCCATCCTAATATCAAAATGATTAAACATTGATCAAATGGGTCTAATTTGTCATCATTTCTTATTTGATTTTCTATTCGCTACCATTATTATATCTTCTATCTGTGACTTTGTTAATAAGATCTAGGGGAGATTAATAAAGGCTTGTTAATTAATGATACATCTATGTGGATTTAAGCCACTATACCAGAATAAGAAAAATATATACACGCGAGAAAGGTGTCAAGTAGATGTCGCTTTTAAAAGAAGGAAGGTGTTTCATCAAAGCTCAAAAGATGCATACAGTCAGGGGGCAAGTAGTGAAAGTATTTATAGATCATATGTGAAGAATCGCAATGGAGATAAGACACACACTCGTGCTACTTCAAATGAAGGTCGTTATATAATCCAGAATTCTGATGTTTCTTTTATTTATTTTGGCGTTCTGCTAACTAACTGATTCCATTATCGTGGTTGTCCTTCTTTTGCATGTGGGTAATTGTTTTAAACTTAGAGAAGAAGGGCATTTAAGTCATTTCAAATGAGAGAGATGTATTTAATTAGCATAATGAAACGATATACAAAGTTTAATAAGAAGAATTAACAATAAAAAAATATAGTATGTAAAATGAGTTATTTTTATAAGTACATTAAGCATTTATAGATTTTATCCTTTATACGATCATTATTGATGATAGTCAACCATTATAACTTCAATATGGTCAACATCATTTTATAGAATCCAATGTAAAATGTAGAGTATTTTGACCCTTTGACAAAGCAAACACAAATACGAACAACGTTAATACTAGTGTTTTCTTCATTATCTAAGAATCTGGTTTTGATGTTTTCGATGGTAATCTTCTTTAGTCATTGATTATGGAAAATTATTAGTAAAAAATAGAATTGTTTAAATAAATATACCAAAATTTGGTGCCATTTTGGAAGCATCTCGACGGCTCGATGTTGTCTTGTCTAAAGCTTTGGTGGATCAACTTTTTTTTCTTTTAGTTTTTCGATGTTCTCTTGGTCAAAATGATCAACATTTTTTTTACCTTTTACAAGTATAATTTTCTGTATTGTATTTAGAAACATATAGTTTAAGTCTTTAAGATACTATTTGTTTACTACTCCGTGTTAGTTAACCCCAAAACAAATTTCTGAAAAATTTCGATTTTTTTAATAAGATCACCAGTAGGTAATGAATTGAACTAATGCGTAAATGCAGTGCACATTTGTTAATGTTTCTCCCGTAATAAGTTTAATTACAATTACAACCACTTTATTGAATCGAATTTGATAAAAAAAAAAATTGTAAACTAAATAGTGTTAGACGCATAAATTATTGGCACAAGTCATTGTGGGTTTGAGGTCCATTAGATCTAGGGTTTAGTAGCTTATTCTCAAAGCTATGTTCTATTATAAATAGACATGTTTTGTTATGTAATGAAATCAATCCAATCAATATCAATTTTTATTATCTTTCATGGTATCACAGCTCTAGGTAAGATCCACCAATAAAAATTGCTATCCTCCGGTCATCGGCTACTTGTCGGTGATCCGGAGGGATCTCGCTTTTTTTTTCGCTTTATTGTTTTTATTAATTTAGGATTTTACTTTTCGTATTCAATGCATAAACCATAAACCCTAGCCGTTAAAACACACACACACAAAATTGTTGAGTTGCCTAGATCAAGCTTTTTTTTCTCATCTTGTTGGAAACACGAAAAGTGTCGGTC